>JAPDDN010000028.1:0-57274 GCA_027422405.1 Ptychobarbus kaznakovi | reverse complement strand
AATAAAAACATTTATCATTAGTAGTAGTACTATTATTACATTACATAATATATTTTTCTGTCAAAGTTTCTTCAATTTAAACCAAACTGATATTTTGTCAAGTTGCTGTGAAGACCTTTAAGTTTGTGTTATATGATATGACGATGGGTGTTTTCTCAAAAAAGTAACGTAAAAATGCTCCTGAAGTGACTCTCAGAGCAGTTTTCTAGTTTCAAATATATATTAATATCTATCATATACTGAGGTGGCAGAGGCTGTGAGCTTCACATGCGCTTCAGTATGTGTGTAGTAAACCAAACCGTTCACACCAACAGCAACTTTTTCGCTGTATGTCGCTAGACTTTGTACCGTGAAGACGCTTGTGGGCGATCCTACTGCTGTCGCTCTAATGTTATTGGTAGACCGTCTGGACATATCTTTAGAAAATACAATCACAAACTATATATATAGCTGGTAAAACTAAGATATCATTCTAATCTGACTAGGAATTAGACTTCTGCTGTTGGAGAGTGTTGGCTCAGTGCAGTAGTAAATCATGAACCGGTGCTTGAACTTCTCACTGCATCATATATTTAACAACTGAGCCATCAATGTATGACTCAAACTCATTTTAGGCTGCCAACAGTTTATTTCCACGCATCATTTTTATGTCGTTACAGTCAAATCATTTAAAACAGTGAGATCGCTCTAGTAATCTGTCCTGTCTTGCGTGCACTTGAGACGGTGACGTGTGAGCGCCGCTGACAGATTCTTCACTCCTATGGTGTCACTCGCGAAAAATTCGCTGTTAATTTGCATAAACTTGAGCAATCCTTAAACTTTTTGTCACTTAACCCGCATCGCTGGACATGCCCACATTCCATCCGCCAACGGTCACGGTTGCTCTTGTCGCCGGATGTCGCCAGCTCGAAAATGAATTGTGATCATGTCGCTGTGTATCGCTGGCGGTGTGTACGCGGGCTTTAGTGTCTTTCAGACTCAAACTAAGCAAGCCAGAGGTGAGAGTGGCAAGGGGGCCCTAAACTCCATCAGGGGGACAGAAATGGGAGAAAGACCAGGCTCCGTCCAGGGAGCTGGTCTGAGGTGTGATTTTGAAGGAGATGCGTCACACCAGCTGTAACGAGGTATGTATATGGGGCAGGAAGGAGGCGGGAACCGGCGAACATTTAAACGTTAATAATCAAAATTAACAAACACAGAAAAGCGGCAGCCCCTCACGGACGACTGCCGCACACAAAACACTAAATAAAATCCAGGCCTGGTCCTCTCTCGTCTTCACTGTCGTCACTCCTCTTTTATCCTTCCGTAGCTCCTCCGTGGGATTCGAGACCGGTGGTGAGTGGCGCAGGTGTCATTCATTCGCAATCACTCACCGGCCTCGCTCCGTTCCCACGGCTCTCGGCCCCGCCCCACTCGTCACATACCCCATCACCCCTTGCAGGCCGGGGTGGTACTCACGAGACTGCGCTCTACTCCCCCCCTCCCCCCTCTCCCGGGGGGAGCCCGTCAGGGCGGCCGCGGCGATCTGGGGGTACGGACAGACGAGGCGAGAAGAAAAAGGAGTCGGAAGGATGAGGGAGTACAGAGAAGAGAGAGGGAGAGAGGAAAAAAAAAACATCTCGGTCCGGTTCCCGGACACACTGTCGCTCGGTCCTCACTCCGCTGGGCGGCTCACTCGCGGTGCCATGCGATGGTACTGGTACATCTTGGGTGGACGGCCCGATGCTCAATCCGCTCCTGGCGGACGGCGTGGCTCCTCGGTCGAGGGCAGCCGCAGCGAGCCCCCCGTTCCTGTCCTCCCCAAGCATGGCGGATGGCAGCAGGCTTCGGCCTCCATGGCGAACGGGGCGACTCCTCCGCTCCCTCTCCGACGGCAGCCACCCCTCCTCGACCCAGGAGACGCCGCGAGTCTTCCGTCCCACCTGTTCTTCTTTTGCTCCAGCACCACCGCTTCGGGCAGCCCACTGGCGGTCTCCGCTTCTTCCTGCTGCCCGATCTCCTCAGCACCGCGATTCCCCTCAGCAGCGAGGGCTCTTTGACAGCGTGTCCCTCCTTCCTCCCGGGCTTCGGCACCAGTGTAGCGAGGGTATGTATATGGGGCAGGAAGGAGGCGGAAACCGGCGAACATTTTAAACGTTTAATAATCAAATACAAACAACAGAAAAGCGGCAGCCCTCTCACGGACGACTGCCGCACACAAAACACAAACTAAAATCCAGGCCTGGTCCTCTTCTCGTCCTTCCACTGTCGTCACTCCTCCTTTTATCCTTCCGTAGCTCCTCCGTGGGATTCGAGACGGTGAGTGGCGCAGGTGTCATTCATTCGCAATCACTCACCGGCCTCGCTCCGTTCCCACGGCTCTCGGCCCCGCCCCACTCGTCACACCGCATTGGGAGGAAAGTAAAGAGTTGTAGATCTTTCCAGCAGGTGCTGAAATATGAAAATAGGGCTGTTGCGATTCATCGATTTTTAAAAATCGTCGTCTTCATTTTGCTCGCACCGACTAACCGGCAAAATACCGGAAGTGGCACATTTCACTTACGAAAATCCATAAAACATTTCTTAGACTATTTTCCAAGCCTGCATGATATATTAAGCCCATTTAAAAATCATAAATAAGCAAAATTGTGAATTCACAAACGCTATGATGTAATTAAATAATTATATGCAATGCAGTTCTAACAAATTAAACGTGCTTTAATTATTTACATGCGTGTAGGTTAAGTACGTGCGTTCACAGTAGCTCCACAGAAACGTATAATTTACATGTGGAGCGTCTCAAACTCATCTCTGCGTGTTGTTGTGAGTTTGGGTTTATTATAACGTTCATCTGGGAACACAATGTGCGCCATTTCATCAGATTTCTAAGGTAGATAATTTATAAACCTACACAAACACAAGAGAACACATCACGATTTCAAAATAAAAGCTCAAACCTTCACTCACACGATTTGATGTCTACATATTTGTTTAATTACAACAGCTATAACATTTCTGTCCTAAATAAATGGCCAAAGATTAAGTAGAGATTTAAATTAAACGGTGCTTGGTCAATATTAAACAGGTATGCAGTAATGTATAAAAACAATCGTCAGGTGGTGATTTACATTAGCTCTATTGTTTATGTATTTTAAAAGATTTGTTCAATAAAACCATATGATTTCTTGCTTTTGATACTTTATTTGAATTAATTATTAACACATCATTGCTATTATTTTAAGTCATTTTAAAAGCGTTTGTTCAATTACATACATTTTTGAGTGTTAATAAAAATAGATTATAATTATAGGGCCCTATGAAATCCGTTTTATTTCCAAATTCAGTTTTTTCCATTTTCATTTATCTATACTCTGTTTTAATGGTTAAATTAAATTGTATTAATCAAAAAGCCTGTCTAATTAATTGAGTTTTTCAGTTTTATCTTTACCAGATTCTGTTTTCCATTATTTCCTGGATTCCATTTCAATGGTTCCATTAAATTTTAATAAGCAAAAGCATCTCCAATTATTTGATTTTATATTGATTTTTTTTTTTACAAATCTTTTTTTTAAAGAAATACTGCACATTTACATTTTTCACCTAAATAAATTCTGGTAAATAATATTTCTGGTAAATACTCCTTTAAAAGTGTTTTTGATTATATTTGTATTATTAGTAATCATTACACTATAATACTGAACTGATTTCAGTGATTTGGACACATGCTTCTTGTTGCACTTTACGTTTGCTTTAAAAAAAGGATTTAATGTGGTTTAATAAAATATTCTTAAGTAAAATTGTAGATTTTTTTTGCAGAAAATTAATCGTTTCGATTAATTGATTAATCAAAATAAAAATAGTCGTTAGTGGCAGCCCTATATGAAAGCAGAGCTGCCGTTTAGCCAGTAGTAGACGACTAGTTTATCAGTGGCCTTTAAGAATGATGAACGTCTTTCTGGATAAAACTGGATTTCGGGCCCAGCTAGTCCTGGCATGATGTTGTTGATAGCTGGCCATACGGATCTGTGCTGTGGGACTTGTGGAGGTGTTGCTGTTGTGGTCATCACTAGGTGCAGGTCCATGATATGGTCTGGATACAGACCAGATCTGGCTGACTATGGTAACCTCGGGGGAGGACGAGACCAATGGACTAACAGAAGTGTGGATGCCATTCCACTCATGGTGTAACAATATGCCGGGTGTTATGGGAAGTATCTGTAATTTGGGGCTAATTCAGTAAGCGGTTGTGGCACTTTCACATGCTGTATTCCAACAAAACCTGCATCTTATTCCTGACCCACTCACAGTCCAGCAGAACCAGCAGAGCTGCTTGTGCTGTGTCATTTAATGGATGCATATTATGCAAAATTCACTTTTACATGGTGTTTGAAGATAAATATGTGTTTGAACACAATCACCCTACAATGATGTAAATCCACCCGCTCCTTTTTTTTAAGTCCCCATTAATCATAAGCAGTGTCTCAGAGCAAGCCATTCGCAGAATCTGTCAAATGTGACATCACTTTGCACAGGAACCCGCCCACGACCATTTATGGACATTGCGGTATCAGCAGTGACCCCGCCCTGAACGAGCCACACGCGATCCACCATGTTTATAATCACACTACAGCATTTAAAAACAGCATTCAAGTAAGAAATGCCTTCTATTTAAATCAGTGACTTGTTTTCTGCTTTTATTTTATTTTTTGTGTCGTATAGACAGCAGTACGGTATATTTTGCTGCTGTCACTTAATACACAGATCTAATATAAACATGTGATTTCACAGACAAAACTGAATGTGTTTTTGTAACTTATGCATGTTTTTAACATAAACTTGTGTGTATTTGACAGTTCAGTTGCAATAAGACATGAAAGAGAACTTGGTTTAGTACTCACATGCCATGTTTATGTAAAGGCACAGACCTATTCAGGAAAAGGGGGTGGGGTGAAGCAGCTAATTTGCATTTAAAGAGACACACATGAAAACATTCTGTTTCTGCATCCATTCTAAATAAGCATTTTCAAAATGACATCAATGATCTGTGGGATATTTTGAGCTGAAACTTCACAGACACACTCTGGGGACACTTGAGACTTATATTACATATTGTAAAAAGGGGCACAATTGGTGCCCTTTAAATTATGTTGTCATCAATCATTTTAGCATATTCACACCTCTGCTCCCTAGAACAGTGGTTCCCAACCACGTTCCTGGAGGCCCCTCAACACTTAACGTTTTGCATCTCTCCTTTGTCTGACACACCCAATTCAAGTCTTGGAGTCTCTACTAATGAGCTGATGATCTGAATTAGGTGTGTTTGATTAAGGTGACATGGAAAACATGCAGTGTTGGGGGTCCTCCAGGAACGTGGTTGGGAACCCCTGCCCTAGAACATTGGTCTCAAACTCAATTCCTGGAGGGCCACAGCTCTGCACAGTTTAGCTCCAACCCTAAATCAAACACACCTGATCCAGATAATCAAGGTCTTCAGGATTTCTTGGTTTTGGTTTTATCCACATGACCATTTTTACTGCCACAGTTGAGGCTACAGAATTAAAGATGTCATGGGATGGAAAATCAAAATGACCTTGATATTTACACACTTTTAAATAAGCGGTAACTGTACAATAAAACCATACTACAAGTTTCACATCCCCACTTAAAAAATACATTTTGAGTGTGCTTATGAGAATAATAAACACCACTTAACAAAGGAAGACGTGTTTTTCCCCCATGTTTGTCCATCAGTCACAAGAGCAATAGCCTAGCCTTGCTGAAGGTCATTTTAAGGACATGTCTGAGAGATTGAATGAGATGGTTTTTATTTGTCATTTTGTTCATATTATTGAAATGTTCTTCACATTAAGAAAAAAAACTAATATTTTCAGAACTGATCTCTGAAAGGTTCTTCTATCGCCCTTTTGGCCTGTTTATTTTTAGCAGCTGGTGTTTGTGCTAGCTCTCGGTGGATCTGAACACAGCACAGTTAGTTTAGAGTGCTTTAAAAGCAGCATGCATTCCCAGATGAAGATGTCATGTCCTGTAGAATGATATTGCTGGACAGAAGTAATCTGATTATTATTCAGGACTTCCCTGTAAGAAGGTTAATCCTGGTGACCTCGGGCATGAATGTGCACGTCTGATGGAGTCACCAGTCCTTTATGAAACCCCTCGTAACAGGGACACATCTAACACAGAGAAGCATCTCCAGTAGGGATTCGTTTTCTTACTGTGTTATAATAAGATCTGGCTGCTGATTGTTTGTTGTGACTGTGATGAAAGCAACGGCGGCACACAAATGCCACTGTTGGTTCTAATGTGATCATGAAATAAAACAAACTAATCATTGAAAAACTTGTTTAAATCTTTATTTTTTTTTGTTGCCGTGCTCATGTTGGTCACTGGATTAAAAAAGCAGCATCATCTGCAGCAAGAGCACTCAGCACTAATGACTGAACTAGTCGTTTATAATGTTAATACAACATTTACTTGAATTTAACATCAGCATGAACATAAATGTTTTCTTCTCCCTGTTCCCTCGCTGGCCTCACTAACACCTCTTCCAGCAGCAACCTAGTTTTCCCAGGCGGTATCCCATCCAGGTATTGACCAGCTCAACCCTGCTTAGCTTCAGTGTGCAACCGGTCTTGGGCGACATGGCTGTGGCTCTGTGTGTGTGTGTGTGTGTGTGTGAGTGTGTGTGTGTGTGTGTGTGTGTGTGTGTGAGTGTGTGTGTGTGTGTGAGAGAGAGTGTGTGTGTGTGTGTGTGTGTGTGTGTGTGTGTGTGTGTGTGTGTGTGTGTGTGTGTGTGTGTGTGTGTGTGTGAGAGAGAGAGAGTGTGATGTGTGTGTGTGTGTGTGTGTGTGTGTGTGTGTGTGTGTGTGTGTGTGTTGTGTGTGTGTGTGAGAGAGAGAGAGTAAGAGATAGAGGTGTGAGTGTGTGTGTGTGAGAGAGAGAGAGAGAGTGAGTGTGTGTTGTGTGTGTGTGTGTGTGGTGTGTGTGTGTGTGTGTGTGTGTGTGTGTGTGTGTGTGTGTGTGGTGGTGTGTGTGTGTGTGTGTGTGTGTGTGTGTGTGTGTCTTTCTGAGCTGCTGATTGCTGTGTTTTAGGCTGGTTCTGGTCTCTCTCATCTCAGTGATGTAGGCGTTAGATGTGGTGGATGAGTGACAGGATGTGCTTGGGTTGTGTGATGTTCTCCGGGTGGATGTGAGGAACTGCTAGCTGTGCTGTCGCTAACTCGTACACACCAGACACGGCAGCTGCGTTCATTAGCAGGATGACAGACGAGCTGATGATAATGATGATGATCACTGAGAGATTCCTATTGGCAAAGATGAGTGGGAAAAAAAACATTTATGAATGCTGCGGTTCGCCAGTGTTTTTGGACGCTGAAAAACTTGAGTTTACATGTACAGTAAATTGATATTTACAAGTGAAACAAACATGAGTACGCTTACTTTAGGCAGTCTGCATAAAAATGGAATATAACGTACAGAACACAACGTTTTAATTACATAAACATGGCTCTTATTTTTCAAACTGAATGAATAAATAATAAGAGACATGCTTTGCAAAATGAAGGGAATGGTTGGCCATTCCTGAAGCACGGATGAAAGAATGGGGATTTGTTCCCCCCCAAACCCCCAAAACAACACAGAGGTACCCTAAACCTTGTCCACATTCATGTATATTATCCCAAGTCTTCTGGATTCATTGAACTGCTGTGATATTTGCATTTATGTGAAAAAGAGACCACTGTGAAATTGTATTGACTCTAAATATTAATGACCTCTATTGGAATATGGCATGCATGTGAGAACACATGGATATGTGGATAGATGGATATAAGTTACAGTACTCGGCACTATAGAGAGTTGTGCTCGCGACTCCAAGTGAATCGAGTGGTTTAATCTTTAATTAAAGTCTTGTGAAGAGATATGATCATTTATATGACGAACAAATGCAGTTTATAGTCATTTATTCACATCTGTGTTTACCAAATGTTTACACGTTTTTTTACTTTCTTTGAAGTTAAGTTATGGAGGGACAGAAACCTCTCTTGCTTTTCATGTTTAGTGGTAGTTGTTTGTGAGTTTTTGTGTGTCCTGTTCTTCAGAAGATCATCCAGCTCCTGTACAGTCTTAGCTTTTACACATTCTCAAAGCCACTGTATGCTTTTGAGATCTTTTCACATTGAGGATGATCGAGGGACTCATATAACTATTACAAAAGATGCAAATATTCACTGACGCTCAAGAAGGAAAATCAATGAATTAACTTTTGGACAGGATGATCATAGTAAATTCTTCCTACTTGTTTAAAGACCTAATTTTTTATATTTAGGAATACCCTTTAGAAATGCATGAGATATTTTTTGTTTCCCAGAAAACACTATAAAAATGTATGCCAATTTAGTCTTGCTGCAGTGTCAACTAGTGATGGGCACTCGTGCACAGAAGTGAGAGCAATAACTTGTCATAAAAACACATTAATTCTGTGACTTCTGAAACTTCCAGAAAGGAAAACATGCTAAAACACAGCTCCAGGTCCAGTAGCTTAGAGTGTAGAGGTTGAACAGATTTTCACTCAGTTTAACCTATAGTCTCGACGCTGACATTTACTGTCATCCTTTACTCATCAAACCCAGATGAGCTTGTAACAGTCACAAACTTGTTAACATGTTTTTTAATGTTGTAATTGTACTACCCACCATGAGGGGGCAACATGGAGCTATGTTCTCAGGTATAAAATGGGTGTAGGGTGGAGAAAAAGTCAAATTTGTTATGGAGGGAAGTAAGCATGGCTTATGGCTCCAAACAATCACTTTCTGTGTGAGAAACCATGAGTTTTATGCTCAATCTGAAAAGGACTCCACATTCTGTGGGATTTATCCTTATATTCATATGCCTGTTTTTAACCTGCATCATTAGGATGACTTGGAAGTGGGTTTTGAGGCTATGAACGATGCTTTCAACTTCTGTGGATCCTTAAAATGGATTATGCCACAAAATGACTTTAAAGACTTTCTCGTTGCTTGGATTTATATCTACACTAAAGGATTACATGTTGCACTGGAGACATGTTAGGATGGTAATTTTGGACATTGGCTTTCATGGACATTGATTTATACACCGGTGGGGAATGAACGTTCAACATCAGTATCATTGTCATCATCATCTTCATTACATAAAAACAGATAAGATTTTGTCTTCTATGTTATTCTGAGTTATTGTTGGTGAAATATGTATGTTTTTTTATTGTTTATTAAGGTGTTTGAAAGACAAAATCTAGTTAGTGGTTCCCTCCCTATAAATCAGACTTTTGTGAGGGCAAGGTAACGGTTATATATATATAAAAAAATTGGTTTGTGACTGTTACATATGCACCCCCTCAATTTAAGACGTGACATTTCCATGGCAAGGCTTTAGATTTTCCACATGATAAGTATCTATCGTTTCAGGGTCAGTAAGAAAAAAGCAGAATAATTGACAGGGCCTAAACATTTAATTATTTTGGCAGGTCCATTCCATATAACAGATAGCTTAGCTATGAAACCCTCCTCTGCTCTGGACAAAAGATGAGCGCGCACCCAAACTACATCTCCAACTTGATACTAGTTTTGTTTGCGACACAGGTTGTAATATTGCTGCTGTTTGTCTTGTGCTTTCTCCACATTCTCCTTCACCAGACGGAGGTGGTGATGATGTCTGTCAAGCGCTGGATAGATGGGACTATTTGGATCGGGCGTCTTGTGGAATTGAATTGCTCTTTCTACTGGACCTTTTAAGTATCGACCTAAGGCAATCTGTGCTGGGGAATGGCCCATACTCTCCTGCCAAGCAGTATTGATTCAGGCAACCATTGGTCCCACCTTCGATGCTGTTCTTCCACATATGATGCCACCATTGTTTTCAAAGTCCGGTTGATGCGTTCGGTGAGGTTAGTTTGTGGGTGGTAGGCAGTCATGAGCTTTTGGACAACTCCCCATTGCTTGCATACTTGACTAAGTAAATTGGAAGTAAACTGAGCCCCTCTGTCAGAAACAAGGTAGGCAGGAGTGCCCCATCTTGTAAAAATCTCTATCAGGATCTGGGCAATTCTTGGTGCCCTCGCCTTCCTCAATAGGAACAACTCCACCCATTTAGATCAGTAGTCAACCACAACTAAGAGGTGTTCATTCTGCCTAACGCTCTTTGGAAATGGCCCCATGAGGTCTACTCCAATCATATGACCAGGTTCAATGATGGGTATGGATTGGAGGTGACTGGACAACTTGCTCAAAAATGGTTTGTATTGTTGGCAAGTGATATATTCTTTGCAATTCTTCCACACATCAGATCTTACACTTGGCCAGTATACCATGTCCAATAGTCTGAGTAGTGTTTTGAGTCTGCCCAAATGTCCACTCATAGGATTGTCATGGGCATAATGCAAAAATCAAATGTCTTTGGACGTCTGTGATTTTACCTTTAAGATAAGCTCCTGGGTCTCTGGGTCCTTTTGCTGTGCGGCAGATATACTAGATATGTCCTCTGGTAGGTTGGTTGGTAGGTTGCTGGATTTTGTAGCTCCTACTACTGCAATGATGTCTGTGATTAGTTGTTCTGGTGACCTGGATAACACATCAGGCACTATGTCGCAATGGCCATTATAACATATGACTGTAAAGTCATAACCTTGTAGCTGTATTGTCCAGCGGGTAAGTCACGATGAAGGCTTAGGATGTTGAAATACCCAACTTAGTGCATTGTGATCAGTAATGACCTCAAATTTCCTCCCTTCTAGATATAGTCTCCATTTTTCAACTGCCCAAATGACTGCTAAACACTCCTTTTCAGATATTGAATAGGACTTCTCTGCTTATCTGAGTAGTCTGGATGCATATGAAATTACTCTTTCTCCATCCTCCCTTTCTTGGGTAAGTACTGCATCCGTTTGCACCCGAAATGGTCTATTGAAGTCTGGCGGGAAGAGAACTGGTGCTTGAGTCAAGTCCTGTTTTATGATGTTGAAAACTCGTTGACATTCTTCTTCCCAAATCCAGGTGGACTTTTTTTGCTTGAGGGAATGTAAAGGTGCTGCATTCATTGAGAAATGTGGAATGAAATGGTGGTACCATCCAGCTAATCCCAAAAATCTTTGCACATCTTTGAGAGACTGTGGAGTGGGAAAATTGTTGATGGCTGAGACTTTGTTGGGATCCGTCTTAACTCCTTCTACTGAGATTATGTAACCTAGGTAAGTGATTTTGCGTTGCATGAAATTACACTTTCCGAGGTTAAGTGTAAGTCCAGCACTATGTAAACACTGGAATACCTGAGTGAGATCATAAATGTGCTTCTCTTCATTTTTGGAGTACATGACTACATCATCGATATACACCAGACAACAATTGCCTTTAACGGTCTCTCAATACAGTGTCCATAAGTCTCTGAAATGAGGCCACTGAATTTTTGAGGCCAAAAGGTAAATGCAAGAATTCAAATAAGCCAGCATATGTCACAAATGCTGTTTTCTCTATGCTATCCTCCTATATCTCAAGTTGCCTATAACCGCTTTCGAGATCCAGTGTCCTGAAGACAGTAGCGCCATGGAAAGATTACAATATTTCCTGGATTTGTGGCATGGTGTAGGCATTGAGATGTGTTTTGGCATTTAAGACTCTATAATCAATGCACAACCTGAAACTTCCATCCTTTTTAGATACAACAACAGGTGATGCCCATGGTGAGACAGATGGTTGCATGATCTTTTTGTTCAACAGTTCCTGAATTTCATCAACAAATTTCTGTTTGTCAATATAAAGTCTGTACGCCCTTTTTCTGACTGGCAGTTCTTCAGTGGCTATAATTAGATGTTTGACTCTACTAGAATGTCCAATCTCTTTTGAGCATACAGTAGGCCAGTCAAGCAACAGTCATTCCAATTATTCTTTGTATGATATCGTAGTCTCTGCTTCAAGGGTTAGTCTTTGTATGGATTCAAGCACCATGTCATCCATGTTAGGTGTGGGTATGGCCAAGTAACAGTAGACCGATGAAGAAGAATCTTGTGTCATAAATGGGAAAAACTGGATCACATCCTGGCTATTTACCCATGGTAAACCATATTGGCTTTACTGAAATCCAGCACTTTCCCAGAATGCAACAAGAAATCTATTCCTAAAATGACTGGTACTGTTAAATCTCTGTCTCTCAAAATGAACAGTGCTAAGGTAAATTGTTGACCCTGCACTTTACAGTGTCATGTCACCTTTCCAGTAGCTGCTTGCTTTTGCCCATTGGCAAACAAATGTCTGGCCCTTGTTTGGCTTACTTGGTTCACCCTTGCTCAGTTGATTTCAGACAGATTCTTGAATTAGAGACAATGAACTGGTAATATGACGTTCGATGCTGAGGCTTCGAAGCTTGTATGCAAAAAACGAAACATCTCACATCGAAGCGCTGTATCGGAGCTTGATTCGTTTTGCCAAAAGCATGTGTAGATGTGATGTGAAACCAGCAGCAGTAATGAATCACAGCACTTTGGAAGGTGTTATTCATTTTTAAGACCACTAGATAGCCACAGCATGAACCGTTTTAAAAAGCTTAGAGTAATTAACCTTTTCCTGATACAATTGGGTTGAAAACTTCATTGGTTCAGAACGCTTCACTTTGCCATCACTACAATTAACTACCTGTGTCCACCATGGCCAGAAAAAAACCTTCCATCCATTACAAATCAGACTTCTTCTACTCCCTACACCCATTTTATACCTGAGAACATAGCTCCACGTTGCCCCCTCATGGTGGGTAGGACAATTACAACAACAAAATGAGTAGCAGTATGTAACAGACACAAACCTGTTAATGCCAAGATCCAACAAATGTAAAAGCATCATAACAGATGTCCATATGAACCATGCACTACATTAGAAGCCTTCTTAAGTCATCTGCTGTTTTGTGAGGAACAGACCCAAACTGAAGCCATTACTCACTGATCTTCTGCTGAAGCTAAATTCTAGTCCACCTTCACACAATAATTGGTTTCAGTCTGTTTTTCATCTCGTATGTCCTCCGATGACCTGCAAAGCAGCACAAGAGTAAATACGGGCAGATTTTGGTTTTTGAGTGAAACATTCCTTTAATGCTCTCTAATCTGCTTGAGCCGAGGCAAATCACCACAGATTTCCTTTTATTTCAGATGCAACTGCCAGCAGGCATTTAAGTGTGTGAGCCGTCCTCGAATGTCCCGCAGCCATCAGAGGTCATGAACTGACACATCGGATATCAAAACATCTTATTTACTTTTTGCTGAAATGGTATGATGATAATTTGTGTGAAATTTTGTTAAGATCGATTAAACTGTCTATGAGTTTATTTTTTATTTTTATTTGTTTGGCATGTCTGAAAATGGAGGACATGATTGGTTTCTGTAGAACACAAGGATGATATTTATGGTCAATTTCACACAAACGTATTTGTGTAGTTATTATATATTTTGAACACTAGGTGGAGACGCTAAAACTTTATAGTTATCTTCAGGGTTTGCTACCAAAGACACAAATCCAGCTTCGTGATGATACATGAATGAATTTATAATATAAAACATCTTGCAACAAAATGTAATTTTAAAGATGTCCACGAACGGTGTTTTTTAGTTAGACTTATAATCTGGTGTTTAATTAGTAATGTGTTTGTTACATCAATAAGAGATGTCGAGCGCTGGTCAATTTAAGAGTTTGTAACGAGCAATGACGTTGACGCTAGAATGTTTTCACGCAGTTCAGTGATGTTAGTGTTCAGTGAGGCAGTTCAGTGAAGTCGATGTTAACAATTAAAAAGTTAAATAAGAGTCCTCTTTACAGACGTAACAAACGGTTTATTTTGACAGGCTGACAAGAGTGGTCTTTGGGGACTAGGGCAAGGTCGAAAAGGAGGTTTTTCAGAAAATTAAACAAAATACAAATTTGAATGATGGAAAATTATATAACTTGACATTCTTGAATCAGAAAAAGTCGTTTTTGTCAGTTCTGTTCCAGAGCAGTTGGATATTTGCAAGTGCAAATGCATATTTGACAGAAAAGCACTGAGTTTGAGTTTGAATGCAGATGTGCATTTACTGATATTAGTAACGCTGACGTGTGTAAGACATGTTAAAGCCTTAAAACGTATTCATTTTGCATTCAAATTTCAGAACTTTGCTATGTATGGTTCCCTAGACTGAAAACACCTCTGATCATGTCTGGCTATGCCCCTTCAGTTTTGGCCCCTAATCAACAATGCATTGTATTAGCAATGAAGTATGATGCTGCGAAATAGCATTTTCAGTAGCGTGTCAGCAGCAATTGAAAGAATATAAAGTTTTTCTTGGAAGAGTGAATTTTCACATAACAAAAGAAATGGTGAGGTAATTTTCAATTTTGGGCTTTAAATTGATTTAATCTGTCACCATAGAAGAGAAGTCACTCCATCTGCCCTGAGCTGATGTTTCCAGCACATGGAGATTATATTATGCCATATTACTCTATTATATTCCTTGGATGTATATTTTGCTTCTGACTAGTGATTCATTTTGCACTACATGCATAATACTTTTTATATATTTGTATTATTAATATCACTATTATTCTTTTCCTAAATGTGCACTATTTGTATATTGCTTTGGCAATACTTTATCTTAAATTGAATTGAATTGAGAGAGAGAGAGAGAGAGATTGCATATTGTGCTGCACACACACATAAACTTCCAACGCTTCCCCGCGATTTTTATTAATAAAATGAAAGATAGATGCCTAGATTGCTACATTTATATTTCCAAGCAACGAGGTGATAAAATCGCTGTTTTTGAACATTTGAAGTAATTGATTGTAGAGAGAGACGTGCAAACACTACAAGTAGGTACACACACCGGTCTCTCTCTCTCTCGATAGATCGATCGATAATTAATTGAAACACATGCTATTATTAATTCAAATAAATGTGGTCTTACTGCACTATTTCATCTCTGAGTCTGATTTGAAATGACAATAATGTAATTTTTACCCATTCGGTCAAATATTGTGCTGCAAAGAGCAATACTAGTTTTAACTTATTACTTGGCAAATGTCCATGTAATAAGCGGGATAATCAACGGCTAGCCGTGCATTAAAGGATTTTAAATGCACTCCGCCTCGCGTCGGCGGTTCTTTGCCTCCACACCGTACATTAAAATCCTTTAATGCACAACTAGCCGTTGATTATCCCTTACATCAAGAACACAACACAACAGAGATGCATGTTCGCTATCCTGAAGAAGAGGTTCACAGTCTGTTTGACTCGCTGTTATGACACATTATCCTGTGAAATGGAAATGTGTGTGTTAGATGTCAGTTATGGAGTGCTCGTGGGCTCTTGACGAGGTAATGAGCTCAAATGAAACTCCTCCAGTGTACTGTAAGTCTCCTTGAAGCTGGAGGTAGCTTGGGTCGTGCTCCTCAGGCGTTTCACACTAACACACATCACTGTAAGTGATCGTACTGAGGGCGGTTCACATATTCGTCTGGTCATCTGCTGCAGTGACTTCTGACATTGTGTGTCGGAAAACCTCAGCAGCAGGTTTAGCTGGTTATTCTTTGTTGAGACGTGTGTGTGTGTGAGAGAGAGTGTGTGTGTGTGTGTGTGAGAGAGAGTGTGTGTGTGTGTGTGTGTGTGTGTGTGTGTGTGTGTGTGTGTGTGTGTGTGTGTGTGTGTGTGTGTGTGTGTGTGTGTGTGAGAGAGAGAGAGTGTGTGTGTGTGTGTGTGTGTGTGTGAGAGAGAGAGAGAGAGAGTGTGTGTGTGAGCAGTTTATTCTGAATTGCAATGACATGATGAGGAATTCAACAGTCACACAACAGATGAACTTCATTAGTCTAACATACAGCAGTAACGATATAAATAAATATGTTATAACGTGTATACTTTACATGAAGCGTCTATTTATTCAATGATATACAGTTTTATCAATTGATTTTTGGCACCATAAATAAATATTGACATTAACATTTGAAACTGTTGACTCTAATATATCGATACATTAGCGAGTTCTGGGAAATAAAGCGTTGTTCCACCATAACTTAGTGTCACGTGAAAAGCGACATGATATTAATAACCAGTGTTTTTGGAAATTGTCCGTATGTTGTGTGTATGATCACATTTATGGGTCATTCATACCAAAACACGACACTTATAGCAGTTAGAGGAATATCACTCCATTTCAATTCTACATCCTTTAAATTAAATCACAATTCTGCATCTCGTTTGCTTCTCAGTTCAGATTGCATTAGAGTTAGTTTGAGTTATCGGGATCAGTTCTGTGGCTGATGACATTGTTAAGAACATCTGGAACACATGAAACAGAAGTTGCTGTTCTCTGATATATTCCCAGGGGCTGAAGGGTTTGTGTGCTGTTTCTCTCCGTCGCTCCTTTCTCCCGGTTTTCTTTTCCATCTCTGTGGGGAACACGGCTCTGATCATCCAGCGGACTGATGACCAGTTACAGACTTTAAGGGTGTGAGAAGATACAAAGCTTGTGTTGTGATGGCAGCTGGATCTGAAGGCGTCTGACTCCAGTAAACGTGTTCACCCACAGCAGGAGTGCTTGTGTTCTCCCTCCTGTGCCACTAAATCCTGTTCAAATCCCTGAAAGATTAATTACAGAACAAAGACCCCCTGTGCTCAGCATTGATCCTCATAACACACACCAGCGCTGATTCTGACGCGCTCTTTACCTTGACAGATTTCTGTCATTCAGAAAGCGTGCATCTGAGGAAAACAGCGGGTCTGTAGCTGCTCATGTAAGCCCCTCATTTACATCCCGCTGTGGAAAACTTCTCTCTTCTTATAGTTTATATTTCTTTAAATGCAGTTGATTCAAAACAAGAGTGATGTAACATAAGCAGGACTTCAGTACATCTTTATATGTGTCCCTGGAGCACAAAACCTGTCATAAGAGTACATTTTTTTGAAATTGAGATTTATGCATCCTCTGAAAGCTGAATAAATATATTTACATTGATGTATGGTTTGTTATGATAGGACAATATTTGATAATCTGGAATCTGAGGGTGCAAAAATTCAAAATATTGAGAAAATCATCTTTAAAGTTGTTCAAATTAAGTTCTTAGCAATGCAAATTACTAATCAAAAATTAAGTTTTTATATATTTATGTAGGACATTTACTAAATATATTCATGGAACATGATCTTAATATTCTAATGGTGTTTGGCATAAAATAAAAATTTATAATTTTGACCCACACAATGTATTTTTAGCTATTGTTACAAATATACCCCAGCGACTTAAGACTGATTTTGTGCTCCAGGGTCACATATGTAATATTACTGTCTTATTGTTTTTGAAATAAGATAAAAGTGTACTGGCTTGTGGTCAAATGTACTTTAGTGTCATTTATGGGTGCATGTAACAATTGTCATAAATCAATAAGGAAATTAACCACTTTATACCTGCCTCAGGCTGTCCAACCCTTTATACCTGTCAGGGTGACAAGGCAACAGGTCATCAGAAAGCTATGAAACAAGTAAGTGGTTGAATGGGATAGAGTCTGTAGGTCCATATTTGTTCAGATGTTGTATGTCATCAAAAAAGATATGTTTCACTATTATGCATGTCATCTTCTCTGTATCTGTCCAATGATAATTTGTAATATAACAAAAAAACATTTACTTTTTTTTTTTCATTAACTGACATAATGTTAATATACCACCCTATTGAAGTACTGACATCTGTTTTGTACCTTTGTAAAACACTGATAACCACCAAAAGCAGGTGGTGATGAGAAAGTCACATGATGAACAAAAGCCCATCACAAGCAGCTTGTAAATATTAACATATATATATAACGAGCACGGTGTCATTCACACAAACACTAATCACCATCATGGTAACACTCAATGAACTGAAATATGCAATAAACATTAATTTAACAACATTATATATAAGATACAAACCCTAATTCACATAACTGATAAGAAAAAACTAAGAATAAACTGTTATTTCAAAGAAAAAAACATAAAATTTAAACAAAATTAGGAATGTCGGTTTACGTTTTTCCCTGTAAATTTTACAGAAAACTTACCGTTCACCATTTCACCTGTTTTTACTGTAGCATTTTCACAGTTTTTTACCGTTAAAATCACAGTCAATTTTTACAGTGCAGCTTAGACATATATTAAATAAGGCGTCACATGAACAAATAGATGAGTTATATAAAAAGTAATTTCTTTAAAGTGAATGCATGTAATCCCGAAATAAAATCTGCTGCCATCACACAGAGTTAAGGCTGAGGCTCATGACAGAAAGCTGACGGTGTGTGGCATTCTCCTCAGGTGTGTCATCAGCATCCAGCGGCAGACGAGAGGATCGTGAGACGTGATCGACGGGCAGAACCTATGGCAGAGCAGCAGCGAGACACAGGTGAGAAAACCAGCTTCATCACACCAGACACCTGATGCTGCACTGTATTCAAATCAAGAGAACATCGCTCATTCACTCTTAGCAGTCACAGAGTTGTGCCTGAAACACATTCTTGAACATTTTTTTATTGTTTCGTTGATAATTTTACCTGTGTTATTGCCAGCTGCATTAATTTTGGCACAGGTGTGTATTTTTATTGGAATTTTACTATTTCACCCCCCTTTCCTTTAATAAATCTGTTTTGGACTAGGTATACAAAATAATTCCTATAAGACCTTAAGGACAAAAATGTCCTCATTGAAATCCATTAAAATGGCAGTTTTTTTAATCGCAGTGCCATTTAACTGTAAAATTATGCATTTTTTGTTAATACGCTTTCATTCTGTTGGCAAGGCTTCAAAATAAAAAAAAAAAATAAAAAATAACCAGATGGTGCCATTTTTTCATGTTTGGTCTATAAAGCAAATACTCGCTTTGTTCACTGCTTCAGTATATTATAGAGCCAGTTGGATAAATAATGCAGCTATAATTGCGTGTGTGTGTTGGAATGGATGCCGTGTGTGTGTGTGTGTGTGTGTGTGTGTGTGTGTGTGTGTGTGTGTGTGTGTGTGTGTGTGTGTGTGTGGGCATGTTTATGTGGTTTATGAGGACACAAATTTGTATTATGACATAGGTATTACAAGGAGAAGGTGATTTATGAGGACATTTTCAGTGTCCCCATAATTTAAAACGCTTATAAATCATACAGAGTGAGTTTTTTTGAGGGAAAATAGAAATGCACCGTCTCCTGTGAGGGCTAAGTTTAGGTGTAGGGTAGGTGTAGGGCAATAGCACATACGGTTTGTGTATAAAAACCATTACGCCTATGGAAAGTGTAAACCATGTGTGTGTGTGTGTGTGTGTGTGTGTGTGTGTGTGTGTGTGTGTGTGTGTGTGTGTGTGTGTGTGTGTGTGTGTGTGTGTGTGTGTGTGTGTGTGTGTGTGTGTGTGTGTGTGTGTGTGTGTGTGTGTGTGATAAACTCTACTGTAAATCACAAACCCAAGCACTGTGCCACCAGCAGAGTTTTGCTGCATCTAATGGAGAAAATATGGTACTGCGCCCAAACAATATCTTAATGAAAGCTAATTTTTTGACATATCAACCTCAAATTTGGAAAAAATATATATTTTATATAAAATATCGGTCGCAAAGTATTTTCATAAACTTAAACTTCTATAACTTTTTTGTTTCACTTTTTAAGCTTTTTTTACTTTAAAAATAATCTGCCATGGGTCTTTTTTTACATGGACATTTTTGTCCACTATGGACCTATGGGTAACCTTTTTTATTGATGCACAAGGGTTAAACAACATATTGTTCATGATATTTCATAAATAGACTTTCATTAGGCCTGAGTTTGTGTGCCGCGGTTCCTGGTCCTCTCTGAACCTACACGCTCCTGCATAAATAACAGCAGAAATAAATCATAATAAATGCAGTGCATCTTCTGATTGCTTCTGATCTTCGGTCCTGCCTCTCTTGTGCTCAGTCGAGGTCCTGCAGATAAAGGTCACTGAACATAGACGTCACTAATGTGCAAAGCTGATCAAATCTTCCTGCAGTGTTTGTATAAGCAAATGGAGAAAACTGCAATATAATATATTGTATATAAAAACAAGCCCTTTAAACAGCATTTGTAGCATATGGCATGTTAAAAAAATCCACAATAAAAACTATGGTGATGATGGAAGTGATGATGGTCTAAACTAGGGCTGTCAAGAAATGCAGATTTTTTTATCCAATTAATGATGTGCTGATTAATTATCCAATTAATAGCACATAAAACATCAATTTTATTACTTGCCGAAATCTAATTTACAATCATTGTATTAAATGAGAAAAGCTCACTGAATCATTTACTCTCTTGATTTATTCATAATGTGAATTCATCCAGTAATAAATCACCTCTGTGTGTGTTGATCAGAAACGCTCAACAGTTCTGCTGTGACTTTGCTTGGGAACATTTTCACAAGCAATATTGATAATATTCTGTCTAAAAAGTACATTTTGTTAATTGAACTGTTGTATATAACCGGTATCACATTTGCAGTCATGTTGGGAGAAACAGCTCCTGCTCATGTGATATTGCCAAACTATATCATATGTTATAAATATAAGCGGGTGATTATTTTTGCTGTCATATATTGAATTTTAGGCTCATATTACTGCATTTAATAGACTCCGTCACCTGTGTTGTGGGTACCGTATTACAAGTAACACGAGTTACGTAATCAGATTACTTTTTAAGTAACTAATAAAGTAACTTATTACTTTTTAATTTACAAAAACATATCTGAGTTAGTTTTTCAAGTAAAGTACCCCCCCCCCCCCTATTTATTGACAGACAGCTCTCCTGTCCGTATGTTGTGAGGAATCAGGAGTAAGATGATACTGTAGTTCTAGAATGAATGTGAACGTGCATTACTTCATCTCTCTCGCAAAAAAAACCCAAACAGATTCAGTATTCATCAAAATGAATTAAAACAGTGAAATGCAACTCAGAATATGATGCAAACCTGCATTAAATAACACAAATATCCTTAATGCATTTAATCCCATTTTATTAACTAATGTCTGTTCTGCTGACCTTCGATGATCCACCATACTAATACACAAAAATTACTCTAGATAAACATTTGTGCTTATTGTTTTATTGCTTAAGTGTGTTGCACTTTCTTCTTCTGCGCTCTACTGTACAGACGTGAATTTACTCTTCTGCTTGAGGCTTATTCCTTTCACTTTTGGTGATTTTGGTGATTTCACTTCTTATATTAAACGCAAACAAGCAAGCCCTGCCCAGATTTAAAAAGTAACGCAAAAGTAACGTAGTGCATTACTTTCCATAAAAAGTAACTAAGCATCGTAATTAGTTACGTTTTTAGGGAGGAATGCAATATTGTAATGCATCACTTTTAAGAGTATCTTTCCCCAACACTGTCCATCACACAGTCAGTCGTCCTGCATCACGATCATCAGACACTGCATCAGTGCATGTCTGGTTATCTTTTCCATAATTAACCACACTAAATAAACATGTTAAATCAACAGCCCTAGGATTAAATGCACACGAATGCAGCTTGTATCTTTGTTAAAGTTTTCTATAGTTCTTCTGAGCTAAATGAGTGTTATATGAGCTGTAGGAACAGGATAGTATTCCTTCTCCTGGGACCGCTCTGATGCTGAAGCAGTGATAGCGGCTGCTGCACTAGACTCCTGCAGAAATCTGGCTGGGCTCCTGGTTAGGAGACAGTGTTATTGTTTCAGATTATCTGCTGGATCTGGCACTGCCGGAGGTCTCCAAGGCCTCGCTGGTTTAATCTCTCAGTGTTGACTGTAAGTGATAATAGATTACGATGGCAGAGCTCATCCCACGGTGACCGCGGTCAACCCCCAGCCGATCCCTTCAGTCCAATCTAAAGGGATGAATCCAGTCCAGAGCATTAAATTCTATTAGTGAGGTTTGAGCATCAGCAGATCATTTTACGGCTGGTTTCTCTGACTCAGACTCTGGAGAATTTCATCAGCGGGATGCTGAACTTATCCGTTCAGTATTAAAGCTTCCTTTGAGAGAAATTGCCAATTGATTCTGCTCTCAGAAGAGGAGCGTTACTGTGACGTCCAGAGAGAGACTGAAGTGGATTAGTATCATGTCTGACCTCTGTGTCCAAAAAGGCCGTCTGTGATGAAAGCATCTCTCCCTCTGTGTTGCCCAGATACAAATCGGCTGGGTTTTGAGTATTCATGAACTGATAATGCATTTCCAATGCAGATTTCTGAGAGCAGTATATGTGGGCCGTTTACTCGCCGGAGATCCTGTCGGTTACACAGCAAAAGCATCTTTCTCCTTTGACAGTCGTTCAAAAGTGTCCATGCATACTTTTCTTCCACAAGTAGTTTTTTTTTTTAAAGTATTTATTTTAGTCTCTAATTCTTTCCCCTAAGATGAATGGAAATACTAACCGATGAAGGTCTCCAGATCTTGTGTTGTACAGCATGAAAAGACACTTTTATTTCATAAGCAAGTCGTCTCTAGGATACGTTCCCTTCAAGAGGATGGTGCAAGCAGAAATTGGCTATTATTAGAGTAAAGCGAGGCCACTGAGATTATCTTCACCGCTTAGCAACAGCTCTGAGCGTCTCCGTCTGCTCACATGATAATGAAGCACATACTCGTGAGTCTATTCATAGTTCTTTAACACTCTTCAGCTTGCACAGGCCTCTGCTTGCTCTGCCTACGCCGTTGCACCATACTGTAGGTGGAAGCTCAAGCTGAATGTGAGCTGATCTCTGCCTCTCTTTCTCCTGATCCTGTGCTCATCTGTGTCATAACATGCTTTATTGTAACTATTATTATAAGTTCTTTGCAAAAAACTCCAAAACTCCCAGTCTACTCTGATTGGTCAGCTGGCCCAGACTGTTGTGATTAATGTACTGCTGAGTACTTGTGTTGACAATGTACCATAATGGGGTTTTATGAGCTGCTGTAAGCAGTATCATATCTATGGTAATTATGCCGTCTGTATTGGAATTCCATTCATTGTTTTGTCACACCACGAAATCAGCATCTCCTTGACATAGCGATATCACACTGGTCTTTGAGGACGAGCCAAAGCTGACACAGATGGTCAGTATGCTCATTTATAATATGGTGATGTAGCTACATAAAAAAAAATTATGTTGGAGAGATGAACTCCAGTTGGCATGAACTTTGTGTTTTGTCACATTGTTTACATGCACAACCCATATTACACATTAAAAGATGTGTTTCAGAGAGATCTGAAATGAAATCCTGGCAGATCTGAGTAATACAGCATCACTACAAGGCTGAACGCTGTGTTTCTGTAGCTGTATGGGGGATTCCAGAAATCAGGCTTAACTTAGCATCACATTAATCCATTTGTCTCGGTTGATTCACCAAGCCAGGCTTCTTCTTTCTTCTTCTTTTGTTTAATGACCGTTTGCATTCTTAGTGCTACTGGGCAGGTATGCAATCATCTTTTAATCTTTAATCATTTCTAAACATATTGTGAACAGGAATTATCTTACATTATCATACCCTGAATGTCATCTCAGTTTTAGGATCAGAAAATCTAAGTTATCTTTTTTATTGATCCATATACTTAGCCAGGTATATAACCTGTTTCTGGGATAATAAATGCCCTGGTTAAGACCACATCTGCATGCAGGGCTGGATTTACGCACAGGCATTCTAGGCACATGCCTATGATCGCTCATCCAGGGGGGGCCCAAACACAATGAAGAGAAATATAATTACGCAGCTGAAAAGCTACGTTACATTTCTCAGTAGCAAAGTTCTTGAAGCAGTTCAACTTAAAGATTCGCTATTAGTAGACTCTGCTGCTGAACACTGCTGAGAGACGCATATACGCAGGCATTCTCTCTCTCTCTCTCTCTCTCTCTCTCTCTCTCTCTCTAATAACAGTATTAGCCTGCATTAATTACTGCATTAGCCTGCATATCAATAGCTTAATACTCTGTTATTACCTCTAAAATTACATTTTGGAATTTGCAATGGTTTCTGAGGTGCGTAAGAAATTAACACGCGAGATTTCAGGACGGAAACGTGACAAATGTCTTGAAATAAATCATCTGAACAATGTGTTGAGGTGTGGTCGTGACTCCAGGCCGTTAAAAAATATCAGAGAATGCACTCCCGTAATGGTAATGTGGCCACGACGCCGGAGCCTATTATTAACTGAATGGTCTTTCTCTGCTCTCAAACGAATTAAGAAATTAAATCGATATTTACGACTGAACGCAAGCGCTTATTGCGATAGAGAACAACGGTTTCCACTGATTAGGAAATATTTTTGTTTGATGGGGTAGTTATATATTAATAGGGAGGGGGGGCACATTTTTGCCTATGTCATGATAAGAGGTAAATCCGGCCCTGTCTGCATGAAATAAGAGGCATGAGCGCTGCTGCTGAGTTCTAGTGTTTCATTTGTCAACAAACTGCTCTCATTCACTTCTATAAGCTCAATTCTTCCATCAGTGCCATTGGGTCCCACAAGCTCTGTTTGGAAGCGAGTGACTGCTGTGAAACTGACAATACAGTGAGAACACGTTTGTGTGAAAACGACTCTCTACAAGTTCTTTAAATGTAAATTCTCTTTCTGCTCGCGTCTTGAGTCCGGTAGCATCATATTGTCGGCAGTCTGTGTCTGTTGAGCTAATAGGTGGCAGACTGTTGTAGTCATGAATATTAATCGTGTTGTCTCTGTTCACTCAAAGTGATTTACCGAAATCAAACAGCCTGATGGGATTTACTGCTTAGCTCCGCCCACTGACAGACGCCTCTGCTTGGTCTTAAAGCCTTCGTTTTATGAGCGTTACATTACAAAACTGCTGCTGGGCTGCAAAGCTGAATTTTAGGTAACAATATGTCATTTTTGAAATATCACAATTGCAGCACCCCTAGCTGAGACACTGTTTCTAATGTAATGTCTGTGTGAGAGAGAGATCTGCTGTGTTGTTGTGTCGAGGGTGACATGTGGTTTATGAATCATTATTAGTATCATGATCAGTCAGTGAAGCTGACTGGTTATTTTTGACTGTTTTCGTTTCTCTTTGTTCTGCAAATTCATGTATATGCAGTAAATATTCACAAGTAATTGTGCTCCTGCAGTCACTGACACTAATGGCGTTACGTAATGATGACTGATCTCTGTGATATCCTGGTGTGTTTTATAAAGCTGCTCACTGAAGGGGCACGAGTCCTAAAGCATTCAGACTTTCTGTTAAAGGTGCTATGTGTGATTTCAGACATCTCGCAGGGGTCACAAACAATCACTCTCTCAATAATTGATTCAAACAAGCCTAATCTTACAGTGCTACTTCATCTGTATCTGATTTCATCTGTAAGAAATGCATCGATCCGTAGGTACAATAATGTGTTATTTTCATCACAAATTAAATTTGGCAGCAATTATACCTTTTTTAACCATGTTATTAGGTCATGTGGCACACGTTTTCACACTAGTGTTCCAATAAGCCACTTTGCTGTTATTTTATTTTTTAATATACGTGAACAGAAGTGTGATATTTCAAACATACTGAAATACTTTCTGATGGCAGTGCACTCTGCTCACATTCTGATATCAATACACTGGGTCTCATTTATCAATCTACATAGTAGCGCACAAATCAACTTACGACAGAGTTCGTGTGATTTAGCCATATGACGCGTATGAAAGATCTGGTAAATTTGAAAACAATCGTCATTTGAATATCCTCGGTTTAGAAGCCACGCCCCTAGAGTTTGACTCATAACAAAAAGAGAAAGTAATCTTATGAAAGAGAAATTAATCACACTTTAACCATACAATTGCAAACAATGGCGTATATTAAATACCAGTTAATATAACAAAACATTTATAAACACTATATAGTAGTTAACCTTAATCCACAACAAACTCTTTAAATTTAACAATATTACAGAACAAGAATTAAAAAATGAGTAGGCGCTATAATAATGGCATTCATTTCAAGCTGAATTTATTAAAGAAGACATAAATCACACTTGGTTGCTAAACTATTATCGTAAACGGCTTTGTACTTCATATGCAATACGTTGGCGCTGGCTGATTTTTGGACCTTGTAAATGAGCAGGTAACTTTCAGTTCTGCATTTTAGGATTAATAAGTTAGTAATGCTGAATGTAAGGCATGATCACGATCAGTTAAATTTAATAAAATAAAGATATAAAGCAAATAAAATGCATTAAGAGCATCATAAAAACTTTGCCTCACTGTGTTTTCTTTTGTTAATCTGTTAATAAGAGATTTAATGTAGTAAATTCACAAAAGCACTGCCGTGTCTGATTCCTCATGGTATGGCTGCTATTTGCGCATATAAAGCTAAAGAAAAAAAAGCTTTGTTTGTCGGTTTATGAAAATAATCTAAATAAACAAAATGCTGTCGTTATATAAAATTATCTGAAATTTTCTATGCTGCTCGCAAGTTCAGGCTAACTCAAAAACTTGCATACACAAGCTCAGACATGACATGAGATTTGATCATAGCCACCGCTCACGTCCATGTTGATAAATTTCAAGTTTTGCGAAGAAACAACCATACGCCCAATTTTCGGTCGTACGTTCGTTTCGTAAATGAGGCCCACTGTGTCTTTTGGCTCCTCATTCCATCTTAAGGGCCCTATCATGGGCGGCATTTGACTCTTGAGTCGGAGAGGGGCAAGAAAAAAAAGCAACCGAAATAAAGGACAAAATAAATATTTTTCAGATGTATGCATCAAAACAATGCCCTATTATGCATCAAAGCAGTCAATATAGCGCAGTCAAGAAAAACTTAAAGAGGTTGCCTGCGTTACTAAACCATGGAGCTTTGACTCTTGTTGCTGATTTTAATGGTGATGCTTCCCATTTTAAAGGGGCAGAGTGTAGATTTTGGCAGCATCTAGTGGTTGAGGTTGCGAATTGCAACCAACGGCTCA
Source organism: Ptychobarbus kaznakovi (assembly GCA_027422405.1). Lineage (NCBI taxonomy): Eukaryota > Metazoa > Chordata > Actinopteri > Cypriniformes > Cyprinidae > Ptychobarbus > Ptychobarbus kaznakovi. Next base: position 30,346 of record JAPDDN010000028.1, on the reverse strand, counting down.
GTCCCCCGCTCCCTTTAAAGAAGCTACGGTGGCCGATACAGGGCTAAGATGCCATCGTCTGAGACCGCAGAGAGCAATGAGGTTTCATTACAAAGGTAAATTAAGGAATTATATTTACTTAATTATTCAATAAACCGATGCCATTGCGAATATTACTGTTACGTGTTCATCATTGTGTCAGTGTTTTTTCTCAAGAGCAACATAGTGACGAAGCGCGCTCCGTAGAGTAGTTTGTCCATTTAGGGCTATGACACAGTGACATGGAGGTTGAGGTGACCTGTTTACATATCTATTGACAGGATAGAGATTCAATCTTTATTTATATGTTGTCAAATTAGGGCTGTCCGGACTCGAGACGTTTTTCTATCATCTTGGACTTGTCTTGGACTCGTTGGTATTTGGACTCGGTCTTGGTCATTGGACTTGATTGGAGAGAAGGGACTGGTCCTGATGATGTGTTAAAAAATGTGACATGAACAAAACAGACAATTATTCACAAATATGTTGGACAAGATGGCGCCGAGTATGGCAGCCGTGTTGCAAGCTCCGAGAAAACACAGTTTTTCGTATGTTTTATTAGTTTTTTTACGTGTTAGATGTTGTTAGTATAACTATCTACGATAGACACACGCTTTTAAACATTGGTTCCTCTGTCGCGCAACGCAAACCGGACTTTGAGTTCTTGAATGCCGGTGCCTTGTTCACAGACACGGCATCAGAACCCTTTGTGTGGAGCGCACGACCGCGACGAAAGAAACACAGCCGAAAAAGAGGGAAGAGAGCTGGCGTCCTCGTCAGACTGAGATGCCGTGCTTTCCGACCTCCTCTTCCAACCATTTTGCTGGCTAACGTTCAGTCACTGGACAACAAACTATGTGAACTGCGGGCGCGCATCTCATACCAACGAGAAACAAGGAACTGCTGCGTTATTTGCCTCACAGAAACCTGGATGTCTGCAATGGTTCCAGACTCAGCCATCGAGCTCACGGGCTTCTCCGTGCATCGCTCGGACAGAACGAAAGAGCTCACAGGGAAAAGCAGAGGTGGGGGCGTTTGTTTCTATATCAACAACTAGTGGTGTGATGAAAGGAACATACACTCTATTAAATCCTTCTGCTCCCCGGATCTGGAATTTCATATGCTTCTGTGTCGACCATTCTGGCTACCGAGGGAATTTACAGCGATCATAATCACGGCTGTTTACATTCCCCCTCAAGCCAACACAGACCAGGCACTCAAGGAACTGTACGGGAATATAAGTGAGCAGGAAACCGTGCACCCAGATGCAGCTTTTGTTGTTACGGGGGACTTTAATAAAGCCAACTTCAGAACAATAGCTCCAAAATACTTTCAACACATCACCATCAACACGCGTGGAGATCGTGTACTGGACCATTGCTACACTCCCTTCCGGGACGCATACAAATCCCTCCCCCGCCCACCTTTCGGCAAATCGGATCACTCTTCCGTTCTGCTCCTGCCTGCTTATAGGCAGAAACTGAAACGTGAAGCACCCGCCCTCAGGACAATTCAATGCTGGTCGGACCAATTAAATGCTGGTCGCTATACTACAGGACTGTTTTGATCACGTGGACTGGGACATGTTCCGGGCAGCGTCTGATGACGACATAGAGGCGTATTCAGATTCTGTAACGTGTTTTATCAGGAAGTGTATAGAAGATGTAGTTCCGACTAAAATAATCTGCATCTACCCCAACCAAAAACCGTGGATTAATAGCGATGTTCGATCAGCCTTGTCAGCGCGGACATCTGCTTTTAAATCCGGAAACACTGATGATCGAAAACAAGCCAGTTATGATCTCAGGAGATCCATCAAAGCCGCCAAATGACAATACAAAAACAAAGTTGAAGAACAATTCAACACCAACAACGCAAGAAGCATGTGGCAGGGCATCAACAACAACACAGGTTTTAAAGGGAATATACCAGCTACTGTGAACATTGCCGCCTCTCTACCGGACGAGCTCAACACTTTTTAATGCTCGTTTCGAGGCTGACAACACCGCCCACACAGAGAGCGCTCCCGCGGCTGCTGCAGAAGAGGTCAGTCCACTCTCCCTTTCTGTCGCGGATGTAACCCGATCCTTCAAACGGGTGAACATCCGAAAAGCCTTGGGTCCGGATGGTATACCAGGCCGTGTGCTCAAAGCATGCGCTTTCCAACTAGCCAGGGGTTTTTACAGACATTTTCAATCTGTCCCTCTCTCTGTCTGTGGTTCCCGCATGCTTCAAAAAATCCACCATTGTGCCCATACCGAAGAAAAATAAAATCACATGCTTGAATGACTGGAGGCCCGTTGCTCTGACCCCCATCTTCAGCAAGTGTTTTGAGAAGCTCGTCAGAGACTACATCTGCTCTGTGCTGCCTGCTTCACTGGATCCACTACAATTTGCATATCGCAGCAACCGTTCCACAGACGATGCCATTGCCTTCACCCTGCACACTGCTCTCTCCCACCTGGAAAATAAGAACACCTATGTGAGGATGCTGTTCGTGGATTATAGTTCGGCATTCAACACCATAGTGCCTGCCACACTGGTTGCGAAGCTTCAGACTCTCGGACTAAACAGATCTCTGTGCAGCTGGATCCTGGACTTCCTGACAGGCAGAAGTCAGGTGGTCAGAATGGGCAACAACACCTCATCTCCTCTGACCCTCAATACTGGTGCTCCGCAGGGCTGCGTCCTCAGCCCACTCCTGTACTCCCTGTACACGCATGACTGTACAGCTACACACAGCTCCAATGTCATCGTCAAATTTGCTGATGACACAACGGTGATAGGCCTGATCACTGACAACGATGAGGCGGCCTACAGAGAGGAGGTGAGTACCCTGACTAAATGGTGTCAGGAGAACCACCTCTCACTCAACATCGACAAGACCAAGGAGCTGGTGGTGGATTTCAGGAGACAGAGCAGAGTACACACACCCATCTCCATCGACAAGACACCTGTGGAGCAGGTAAACAGCTATAAGTTCCTCGGCGTTCACATCACCGAGGATCTCACATGGTCTGCTCACACAGATGCAGTGCTGAAGAAGGCACATCAGTGCCTCTTCTTCCTGAGATGGCGGAGGAAGTTTGGAACGAGCCCCAGCATCCTCAGATCCTACACCTCTGGAGAGCACACCTGCACTGGTTTGGAAACAGCACCGTGGCAACGCAAAGGAGGGTCGTGATTGCCCGCATTGTTGGAGGTGAGCTTCCCTCCTGACATCTACACCAGGCGGCTGAGGAAAGCCAGGGGGCATCACCGCCTCCCACAGGCTCTCTCTTTCAGGAAGACGTCTCCACAGAATCCCGCACAGCTGAGGGATAGCTTTTTCCCCGCTGGCTAATGAACCGAACTAATTCACCCTACATCATACTCCCACTCACACAAAGCTCTGCTTTAAAAGTTCCACTGGTCGCACACACTGCAAATTGTTCATATCTTCAATTTATCATTAGAACAGAATGTTGTCCCTGATGTCTGGAAATCTGCTCTGGTTGTACCCCTGTTGAAAGGTGGTGATCCAACCAACTTAAATAATTATAGACCGATTTCTAAGCTATCAGTTATAGCCAAAATTCTAGAATCTATTGTCTCCTAAAGGAGGACATCTAGGTTTCACTGGTTTCAGAATCATAGCGGTGCATGAAAGTTCTAAATGACATTACCTGCGCCTTAGATAATGGAAGATCATGTGTTGCGTTTATTGATTTGATAAAGCTTTTGATATCAAAGGATTCTTCTCGCGCCCAGCCACCCATTAGGTTGGATAGGGAACTCTTAAAGAATAGGTGCCAGGGTGCAAATTAAGGGGTCTTTTTCTGACAGTATTGCTGGTGTCAGGGGTCATTTTGGGTCTGTTTTTACACTATATATTAACAATCTTTGGTGATAACCTATCGGATGCATGTATTCATTTATATCAGGCCATAAATTGTTTTGATCCTCCATTGGTAGTTGTCAAAGTTCAGGAAGCATTTGTAATAGCAGCAACCTCCTCTCTTTAAAACATCTGAATGATAAGAAAACAAAATGATCCTAGGAAACATAAGTGTGAATCTTCTCCACCACCTCTTTACACCCTACAGGGTAAACTAGCCGATACATACTTTGTGTTGAGGACTTATCATTCAAGATAAACAAGCTTTTTCCCTGGTTTTATTTTCGGAATAGGCTTGTTTTTATCTAGGAGAAAGTTGGTGGAAGCTACCTTCTTACCTGCTAATGATGTTTTTTTACAGAAATACTCAGCTCTTTTACAATCAACTAATTCTTTAAGATTTATAACCAAATTATTATACTACATCATTGTATGAAATGGTTGGTTGGCCTTACTCTTAAGAAGGTACCACTCACACAGTTGGCCAGCTTCCTCTGTATATGATGTCTATTAACCATGCAAGGGTATAACTGCAAGTAGATATACTTTAATGTTCCCTTAATGAAGACAGAGTTTGGAAAAAGCTTTTATTTATTCCACTTGGAATGAGATTGATCATTGAAACTTACTGTATTTATTTACATGTTATATCTCAACCACATTTGTTTGCACTGCACTTTTAATTTTGTTTTATTGTTGTGTGTGTGAGTATGTATGTGTGTGGTTGTAGTGTGTGTGTCACAGGGTTGTGATTATTGTTTTATGTATTTAATTGTATTTTGTTTGTTTTATTATGTTTACTGTGTGCTGCACCTTGGCCAGGGCTCCTTGTAAATGAGATATTATCTGATTTTCTTCCCTGGTTAAATAAAGGTATAATAAAAAAAAAAAATCACTGGATACCATAAAATGCACATCCACGACATTGCATATGTATAATCTGTTGCACCTTTGCACAACTATCTGTTGCACAACTAATCTGTATTGTTGCACAAATATACTGTATAATGTATAATCTGTTGCACCTTCACATATTACTATGTATAGATGTGTACATAATGTAGAATGTGTACAATATGTATTGGTAACTAAGTATGTCTTATAGTACACTGTGTGTACTGAGTATATGTATGTGTTTTTTTGTCTGGAGCACGCTCTCAAGAATTTCACTCACCAAGGCACTTGTGCTGTGGTGATGTGACAATAAAAGTGATTTGATTCGATTTGATATGTCTGTGGCTATTAATTATCAACTGTGATTGAGTCTGTTTTTCTTTTTCTTCTCTTTGATCTTCTTTTTCTTGCTAATTATGCAATTTGTTGTGCAGTTTGCACTATTGACCGCAATTAGGACCAGCCTATTAACTGAAGCATCAAGCTTCAGTAATTAGGGCAAGTGTCTCTGTCTCTCTCTTTCATGGTCTGAAGGCGATGAGGTGTCTCAGCTCTAGCTGAGCATATTAATGAGCTTGCAGGTGAATAAATGTGTAATATGCCTTGAGTGAAAGAAAAGCCTGTAATCTCAGTTGGCTTTACACTAGTCCTCTAAAAGCCATTGCCCTCAGACCAACCATTGATGTCATGGTCTTACCAGAGATACTCAAGCCGTCCCGACCTTACAGCCACACATTGCATGCCCAGCGTTTCGTGAACTGCATGGAAATTGTTCATTAATTGACTTTGTTTGCAGGCCAGGACTTACAAGGGTTAATGCACCCCAAAATGAAAATTATGTCATTAATTACTCACCCTCGTGTCGTTCCAAACCCGTGAGACCATCGTTCATCTTCAGAACACAAATTAAGATATTTTTGTTGGAATCTGAGAGCTATCTGACCCTGTATAGACAGCAAAGCAACTGAAATGTTCCCAGATCCAGAAACATAGTAAGGACATCGGTAAATTAGTCCATCAGTGGCTCAACTTCAGTTTTGCGAAGCTACGAGTATACTTTTTGTGTGCAAAGAAAACTATTTATTTAACAATTATTCTCCCCCGAGTTACATCTTCCTCCATTTTGGAGAGTACCCAAGAATGCAATCAGCGTTGTTTACGCTTAGCGGGAAGCGTGTGTATGTATTGTGATACTCTCTAAAATGGTGGAAGACAGTAACTCGGGGGTAAAGAATTGTTAAATAAATTGTTATTTGTGTTTTCTTTGCACACAAAAAGTATTTTTGAGATTTCAGGATTTCCCCATTAATTTAGATAGGACTTGGTCTTGTTTTATATGACCGGAGGCGTTGCAAATATGGCTGCCGAGTGAACAGACTTTCCTTGAAAGGGACTTTGGTGATACTCACCTTCGGTCATAAAAAAGATGCCACCAAACAAATATAAAAAATTTTTGTTTCTACATTAATTTGAAAAATGCATGTGAAACTATTGCAATCTGAAAGTATAATTAAATACTTTAATGTCAGGTGGGATTAATCACAATTAATTTCAGAAAACCATGTGTGGAATAATTAGTTTTTCATTATTATTGATTGACAGCATTAGTTTTTAGTAAAAATATCTTTTTTTACCATCTTGTGTTTGGAACAGTCCTGCGATGGAAGACTTGAAGTCTGTAGTTGATGTTGCCTTTAGGATGAAGAACATTCTGCATCTGTCATGGCCTTCACCGAAAGCAGAGCTCTGGTGCTGAGCCTATTTTTGAGAGCATCACTTGCAACTCAGCAGAAAACACTCTGACGATGCACTATGTGGGCTTAAATGAAGCAGCATACAATACTCAAGTGAAGTCCTCACACATTGTTTGAACAAGGACTGCATGCTCCACAATCAGCGACACAAACCTTTCTGTTAATTAAGATGATTTATAGCTGCACTTTGGCTTTGGGGATCTGTTTAGATTAATTATAATTTGGATGTAAATGTTACACTCCTCCTCATCCTCCAAATTTGACTTCATGATAATTAAGTTTGTAATGATTTCCAGTAGCTCACTCCTGACGACCATTTTATCATTCATGGCCACGGGGTGATTGATTGATTGGTTTTTCAGAAATCAGTGTATTTTCTGTATAGAGTCATGGAACTTGACATAAGTTAACATTAACCTGATGCTGAAGCCACAGACCTGCACTCCCCTTACCAAAAACTAGTATACTTCAAGTATACTTTATGTAGTATGTATACAAATATCAGTGTACTTGTAGTATACTTGTAAGTGTATTATTTCAATACTCCTTGGGACTAAATTGGCCCACTTTCTAGTATATAATAGTTTAAGTAAAACAGTAGTAAACTTTGAGTACACAACTAGTTTGCATCAATGTTTTTAGCTTGTACTGCTACTATACTAAAATTTAACTTAAAGGTATACTGATAGTTTACTAATTAAATACTTGTAGTAGCATTTTTAGTACACTTTGAAGTGTCTCAGTAAACTACGCGTTTAGTAGTTTTATACTGCAAGTATACTCATACGTTTTTTTAAGTGAACCTTACATCATACTTTAAGTATACTACTATGTCCCTATTAGGTATTAATTTGTATATATTTTGTTATATGAATATATGAACATACAAAACATCCAAAGAAAGAACAGAGTATCTGCTTGTAAACAAAAAAAAATATTCTAGCTTCATGCAATATTTTTTTCAAGACTTGAATGTGGGTAAGTTAAATAAAAAAAAAAAATTGAACAAAAAGCCGTACAAAGACTATGAAGTGGATTCAGAATGATAATCAAAATGTAGATGGAGTCGGTCAACACCACAAAGCTTGACAGTCATTATTACCTCTTCATTGGTGATATTTTATTCATAACGTTACACAGTTATGATCCTGTTTTATGTCTGATGATCGTGTTAGATTACACGTGGAAGCATCTGTTGTTTCGGTTTCTTCTTCACTTGTGTTTTTGGGGGAATTATGTACAGAAGATGTGTACTAGCGCCTCCTACTGTATAACAATGAAAACACAGATTCTAGGAGCACATATATTTAGACTTGTTCTAAGTATGTCAAGTATACTTAAATGTCATTTTAAGTATATTTCTGAGAAGTACATAAAAAGTAGACTAAAAGTATACTTTCCTATTTTTAGTTTAAAAGAAGTAAACTAATAGCACACTTGAATAAACTTATTTTTCGTAAGAGTCTGTACTTGCTCTCAACTCAAGATGTGTGAAACAGGCTGTACTCCCTGTTGAAAAAAACAGCATATGCTGGGTAAGTATGTTTTGAAGCATGGGAGCTGGTTTGAGCTGGTTTAAGCTGGTCCTGAGCAGGAGCTAGTGGCTTAGGACCAGCACATGACCAGCTTAAACCAGCTCAAACCAGCTTATAACCAGCTCAGGGCCATCTTAAACAGATAAAACCAGCTCATGACCAACTAAGGACCAGCTCATACCCTGCTCAGGACCTGCTTAAACCAGATAAAACCAGCTTATAACCAGCTCAGGATCAGCTTAAACCAGATAAAACCAGCTTATAACCAGCTCAGGACCAACTTAAACCAGCTCAAATCAGCTGCCGTGCTTCAAAACATACCTAACCAGCATTTGCTGTTTGTTTTTTCAACAGGGCTGTCACATTCACAGCTCTGAGCTGATCTGATTTTCGGCAGTGCAAGTATCCTGCACACTTGTAACTCACATTATGAATAAGTACTTCATCTGCACGAGAATGGTTATGAACTGTGCAGCTGTAGTAATTGAGTGACACTAGAAAGATACGACTCACTCTAGGGCTGGGTGGTATATCGAGTTTGTACGATATATTGATATATTCTTTATAAGCGATACGATATAAGGCAATACCGTTTATATCGATATACAGTAGTTTGAAATGAGCGCATCTTAATATATAGCGGAGGACACAGACTGAGCTGCTGCGGAGAAAGTGTATAATACAATTTGTTCTAAACATGTGACAAACTTTATATGAAGGGCTTTAAAAAACGTGTAAGATATAGAAGCTTATTGTTTAGTTTCTGTTTAAAGCGGCTCTCACAGAAAGGCTGCGTGTGCCGGTGACAGAGACGTGCTGTTTAATATGTTTTGAGATGTGCTGTTTTCCTAAATGCATAACTTATATTTCACAGGTATATTCTCCATCTTTAAATGTTAGAAAGCAATGGAAATATTTCCATTTTGCTGTCAGACGTACGTGAGCCTTCTGCTTTGAGATTCTCCGTTTAACTTCACAGACTTCATTGAAAGAGCGTCGCCGCGCACATGCAGGCCAAACAGACGCACAATGTAATGGGAGCGCAATAATTTGAAATATTTGTAGTTAATAAACAATAAATGTGACATGTAAAATTTTGAACCTACAAGTAAGTGTATTTGTATGATAGCACTAATTGTAAAGTGACTGTAATTGGGTAATCAAAACAGCTTTTTTACTCAATTAGTAAAATTTGTTTACTCAAATTAAATTTTCATTTAGTAAATTTAACTTTAAAAGCATAATTTTAGTTTTTAGATTGCAATGTTACAATGTTAGAATTTAATGTGATTTTAACCCTTTTTGTAACATAATTTATGCCTATAGTTACATTCACTTTCTTTGTTCATTTGTTTAATCCAAAATATATACCGTATACCAAAAATCAGCCAAAAAATACTGAGATATGAATTTTTGCTCATATCGCCCAGCCTTCACACACACAGGTCATCTGTTGCTTCTGAGCATGCATCACAGTAACACTGATTGAAATCATAAGTTATTCTCTGCTTGAAGAATGTCAATACTGATTATTCCTTATGCATTCTTGTCCTCCAGGTCCCTTAGTGTGAATCTACCATGGACCCCGTGCTCTGTCAGATGCTAGTCCTGGGAATGGCTGTAATGATGACCCGTGCATGCCCCAAGTACTGCATGTGCCAGAACCTCTCTGAGTCACTGGGGACCCTGTGCCCGGCCAAAGGCCTGCTCTTCGTGCCATCTGACATAGATCGCAGCACTGTGGAGCTCCGATTGGGGGGAAACTACATCCTTCGAATCACACAACAGGACTTTGCCAACATGACAGACTTGGTGGACCTTACGCTCTCCCGCAACACGATAAGCTACATCCAGCCCTTCTCGTTCGGGGACCTAGAGACCCTCCGTTCTCTTCATATGGATAACAACCGTTTGGTGGAGTTGGGCCCCGATGACCTGCGAGGGCTGGTCAGCCTGCAGCATCTCATCATCAATAACAACCAGCTGGCTCGCATCTCAGAGAAGGCGTTTGAACACCTGGCGGCATCGCTCGAGGATCTGGACTTGTCCTACAACAACCTTCAGACTCTTCCCTGGCATTCAGTCCGGCAGATGATCAACCTGCACCAGCTGAGTCTGGACCACAATTTGCTTGACTACATCCCCGAGGGGACCTTTGTGGATCTGGAGAGGCTGGCCCGCTTGGACTTGACCTCCAATCGGCTCCAGAAGCTTCCACCGGATCCCATCTTTGCCCGAGCGCAGGATTCTGAGGCGATGACCACGCCGTTCGCCCCTCAACTCTCTCTCAGCATAGGAGGAAACCCGCTTCACTGCAACTGCGAGTTGCTTTGGTTCAGGCGCCTGGAGCGAGACAATGACCTGGAGACTTGTGCCTCACCTCCCGGCCTGAAGGGCCGCTACTTCTGGAATATTCAGGAGGGCGAGTTTTTGTGTGAGCAGCCTCTGATTACTCAGCACACCCACCGCATGCTGGTTCTGGAGGGGCAGACCGCCAGTCTACGGTGTGAAGCTATCGGAGATCCTACCCCTACCATACACTGGGTGACCCCTGACGATCGACTGCTCGGGAACTCCTCTCGCACTGTGGTGTACCGCAACGGGACCCTGGAGATCCTGATTGCCACTTCCAAGGACTACGGGACCTTCACTTGCATCGCAGCCAACCTGGCTGGTGAATCAACTGCTTCAGTGGAGCTGTCAATTATCCAGCTGCCCCACATAAGCAACGGCACAGGCCAGGCATCGCAACCCAAGTCCCGCCTGTCGGACATCACTGGCAGCTCCAAGAACAGTAAAGGCGCTCCCAAAGGCCAGCCAGAGAAAGCGGTGTCTGTGTCTGAGGTGACCGCCGTGTCTGCCTTGGTCAGTTGGTCCATCAGCAAGACCGCTCCCAAAGTCAAAATGTACCAACTACAGTACAACTGCTCAGATGATGAAGTGCTCATCTACAGGTACGAAGCAGAATGGATTCTTTCACATTTCCAGGGCTATGACTGAAATACTGATCCCAGAGAAAGATGTCGCAATTTAGCAAACTATGGGGATCAAAGCACTTTTTGGTTTGATCGATGTAGGTAGTTAACCGGGGAGTTTTTGGTAGGGGTATCTTTCTTTATAAAAGACTGTTAGTTCTGTCAAGTGTTTTGTTTTTTATGCAGCAAGCGGTTCACCGGAAAGTTTATATAGCATACATTTGTAAACTGAAGCTGTCTGCAGGGGTTCGTCCTTCATCCTTCACTATGTCCACTTGACTAATACAGTATGTAGTATGCATCTCTTCTCTTCTCTGTTGCTCTCATGGTCCCACTTTATATTAAGTGGCCTTAATTGCTATGTACTTACATTTCAATTAATAATTTGATACAATGCACTTATTGTGAACATACATGTTTTTACATTGTACTTATATTTTAAAAAATACCTATATGTAATAACATCTGTATTTAATTTCTTTAATTACATTTATAATTACACCGTAAGACCCATCCCTTACTACTTAACCCACCCTTAAACCGACCCATAGCACCAAACCTGTCCCTAACCTTACCCGCATCCCACCTCAATAGCAGCAGAAATGTTTTGCAGTATAATAAGTACATTGTACTTATTTATTTTTATGTAAGTACATAGTAGTTAAGGCCACTTAATATAAAGTGTGACCCTCTTATTCGCTTTATGTCTGCTTGATTATTCCCTGTCTTCACAATGTAAGTGTATTCTGAGACTCCATGGGTAGATAGTATGTCAATCCTCTGCTCTCTGATGAGGTAAACGTATATTACAGCAGCTGCTACAGTGCAGGATTAGAAGTGAAAAACAGATATAAGGGAAATCAAATGACTGAATGTCAGATAAGCCATTCACCCATTAATATTTTAAGAAACTGCTTGGCTCAGCTCATTGGCAGTAATTCGGTGTGGCATCTTTATCAGCATTGTGCCGGTGTGAGAGATAAATTATTGACTCGTTTCTTCATAATGGTTCAACGAGCTGCTCTGAGAAATGTTTTCAGCAGCATAATGAGTAAACAAGCTCTCACCATGGCCAAGATTAAGCTGTCATAACCAGCCGCAACGCGACAAGATTTCTAGCACTAGCAATATTTCTATCATCGCTCGAAGTAAGAACACAATGAAATGACAGCCTGCCAGCATGCTCTCTCAAACTCAAAAGAGCGTGAAACTGAGAGCACACAACTTGTGTTTTGATGATTTTCGGTGATGGATTTGTCAACATTGTTCATTATGAGGCATTTGGTCCAGTTGGTTTTTGGTGTGGGCAGGGCTGCTGGTGTGACACTGCTTAAATAGAAAAGAGATGCATGTTTGTATGACTTAAAGGTGCAGTGTGTAGTTTTTGGCGGCATCTAGCGGTTGAGTTTGCGTATTGCAACCAACGGCTCAGTCCCGCGCTCACCCCTCCCTTTAGAGAAGCTACGGTGGCCGATACAGGGCTAAGATGGCGTCGTCTGAGACCGCAGAGAGCAATGAGGTTTCTTTACAAAGGTAAATTAAGGAATTATATTTACTTAATTATTCAATAAACGATGTCATTGCGAATATTATTGTTACTTGTTCATCCTTGTGTCCGTGTTTTTCGCGAGAACAACATAGTGACGATACGCGTTCTGTAGAGCAGTTTGTCCGTTTAGGGCTACTGTAGAAACATGATGGCAACTTCCATGTGAGGGGACCCGCGGTATATGTAGTTATAAATCGCTCATTCTAAGGTAATAAAAACATAACAGTTCATTAAGTAAGGTCTTTATACTCCTCTGAAAACGTAGTTATGTATATTATATTGCATTTCTTTCTATAGATCATCCTAAATATTACACAGTGCACCTTTAAGGATTTCTGACCTATAATCACATTTTCTGATTCCTTGCAAGTAAATATGTGATTAACTGTTTCATCACGTCTTTCTACGATGTTAGGACACCCTGTCAATGTGTCACTTCCGTGTCACTGGCGTCAAAAACAACAATCGTTTGTCAAATGGAGATACCCTTATTTGGTTCTTGTATCTGAGTGCATGCTGCGTCTAAATCATAATGCATATTATATACATACATAATATTATAAATCATTTATAATATTATATACATACATACATAATATTATAAATGATTTATAATATTATGTATGTATATAATATTATAAATCATTTATTTTTCACATAAACAACATCAAGGTCCTGTTGTGTTCAGCATAATCAGGTGTTTCTTCAACCATGGACACATTTGACTCTGTGGGCATTTACTTGCTTAAAATACACAGTAGTTTCTTGCTGCTTTCATTGGTAGCATGTTTTCTACCAATTCGCACACAACTTTGGAAAATTTGACCCAATTACAGCTCAATTGAAAATGATACAGCATTAACATACTATGTTTATGTAATGTTTACCGTGATATGTCTTTGTTTTCTTCACAAATCACATCTCCTATTTCCACATACACTGACTCATTTGGTAAACAATTTCACTTAACTGTGATAAAACGATTTGAGGGGTACATTTGTTGGACCTGATTACATGCCTAATTAGTGTTGAGTCCTTTTTTTGTAAAAGGTATATAAATGTAATAAACTCATGTCGTTTGACAGATTGGCTTATAAGACTACGATTACAAAACAAAAATACATGGAAATATTTCTATAAATGACAAACTGGAGTTTATATTTTGCAATATACTGTAATATTTGCATGGACCATGTATGGCTATACATCAATACGTATAAAAACTATATAGCAATGAAGACTAAAACTGTACTTCATGTTTCATTTAATAGCTTTATTGAAGAACTCAGCTGTCAGTTTGCGTATAATTTTCAGTATATGAATGGTATATCATTCTGTATATTTTCAATAAGTTAATATATTGATAATTCAAATATAAATACATTTATTTTCTTTGCATAAGGGTTGACGTCTGGGTCTGAAACAAGAGCAAAACAATCAAATCTAAATCTGAAACACATTTAGCCAAAACAAATGATGAAAGCACAATGGAAAACACATTTTTTTTAATGTGGCCATCAAATAACAAAAATAAAAATGTTGTAATGTGTTACTTTTAATTAAAAAATGAAGGAGAGGTAGATATATCTTTGAAACCTGAGCTCTTTGTAAGCTGTCGGAGTGAAAAATAAGAAAGGATGAGAGGAAGATGAGCTGGAAGGAGGAGAGTCTGCTTTATTTAATGAGCTTGTGCTGATTGTTTACAGGAATATCTGAGAAGAGCATCAACATTCATTATGCCGTTATTTGTGCTTCTGTTCTAATTAAACACAATTAACCTGTGCATGCTGACAGCCTAAAACTGATTAGCATTAGAGGCGGAGGAATATGAGACAACATCCAACAACAAACCCAATCCGGCTCCAACAAAGACTCCATGAGGCACACGTGAGTGACTGTGTTCACACGGCCTTCCGTCGAAACCTAAAACAAATCTATACAGAAAGGCAATATAGCTAGATTCAACGGAAGAAAAGCTCGGACACCCTGAGGCTAGCACTTTTATCCATGATATAGGATCCTGGGTTAAGTGACGTACATACTGGCAGAATAACCAAGCCCTGATCCTACCAGGAAAATTCTAATACGAAACATCGTAAATACGCATCCCACTGCTGCAAGAGAGCCCAGTGGGCTGCCCCTTCAGCAGGGGGAAATCATTATCTTCGGCGGTACGTGCGTCTGCCAGGACCGGAGGTGGTTAGGAGGAGTGGGCTAGGGGGCGTTGCTGACAAGGGCAAGCCGAGGAGTTATAACCATTCTTCAACCCATCCAAAACTCTGTATTTACTTGCTTTTTAGTTCTTTTTTCATGGGTAGCATTTTTTACCAATTCGCACACAACTTTTGGCCAGAGGTTATGAAAACATGAATGCTCGAATGATCATTTCAAGATGATTCAAGCCTAATTACGAGTATATAAATGTAATGAAACCCAGACAACTAGAGCATTGTAAATATTTGCATTCGTGCATCTCAACCACACACGTGATAATTCATATGATCATATGACGCTGAAGACTGCAGTAATGATGCTGAAAGCTGTCGGAGTGAAAATAAGAAAGGATGAGGAATACAGCTTTGATCACATGCTGAGATGAGACAACATCCAACCAACAAAAACCCAATCCGGCTCCAACAAAGACTCCATGAGGCATACAGAAAAATCCATGATATAGGCAGAGCGAATATATTCCAAAATATGTTTTAATTTTAAGGTTATATCCATCAGACAGATAGCAAACAGTTATCACAGAAAAAAATTATTTTTTTAAATAGTAAAAATATTTCAGAATTGTACAGTTTTTTTTAATGTACATCAGATCAAATAAAGGCAGGCTTGGTGAGCAGAAGTCACTTCTTTAAAAACATTAAAAACCTTTTGACCAGTAGTGTATATGGGTTTATTAAAGGACGTCACCCTGTACACACGTCTCTAATGTGGTACATACTGACTACTGCAGGCCTCAGACACACACACTCCAAATAAACACTTACCACATCCTCACAGTGTGTTTATGTTCTTGTACTATGGCTTAAGATGGTGTCTTTATTAATATACATCTGTGATATATGATAGGCCATGTGCTCGTGACAGCAGCACAGATGGGTGGAAGAAATAAAGCCAATTACTGTTGGCTGTCAGCTCAGCAGAGAAGAACTTAAGTGAAGTTCACATAAAAATAAGAGCCGTCCAGTCGTGTTTAGTGGATGGGTGAGCAACGCTTTTGGACATTTCACTGCTAGCGTTAAATCTGGTCTAGTTTGAAGCTTCTTGTATGAAATAGTTGATACCAGAATATTAATTCAAACAGTTGCCCACAGAATCAGAACAGAAAATGCTGAAGAAATTAACAATAACATGCATTTATGCATAGACGTTTTGGGCCACTACCAGCTACCATCAATCAGACATTATTCAGACATTGCTGTCTTTGTGTGCTGTAAGCATCAGGCGGCAGCGGTTTATAGGAAAAGAGCTAAATTAATGCATTCGGGCTATTGATGTCACACCGTACACGTCCCAAGTGTGAACTAATGCTTGAAATCTAATCTGGCACATTTTTTAAATCTGATTTAAATTGGATTCTCAGCCTCGGGGGGTTGGAAAAAACGTCATGTGTTGTTGTTTTTTTTTTACATGTCTGTGATATCAGGAAGTAGTTTTTTGTAATTTCAGATGACATGTAAGTGCAAAGTGCACTGTAGCCTCTGCTGCTGTCTGAATTTCATCCTCTCGTTGCATAAAAAAAGCATCTGCTAAATGAATAATGCTTTGGAAATAATGTAATTATTAGTTCTGGGCTCTAATAACAGGGTTCAATCTGAAACAGGGCAGAAACACTGAATTATAATATGTATAATCTATATAGAAAGATCAGTTAGTGGAAAGGCTGTAAAATGTAAAATTCAACAGTTTTTCGTTAACTTTACTTAATGTCTACAAATCTAGTAATCTTTACGATTCACATACGTTTCCTTGTTTACCCAGAAAACCCAAATTGGTTGGTTTGAGTGCCATTATGTCTGAGGGGAAGAAGAGTTTATGAAGTGGGGCAATTCTTAAAGTTCCCCTATTATGCCTTTTCTAATATTACCTTTCATGCAGTGTGTCATGCAGCAGTATGTGAACAAAAACTTTCAGCAAAGTTGTGAAGCAGACAGCGCACGATAAATAAAGATATTGTCTATCAAAAAAAAGAGTCGGCTCATAATCGCCTGAATGAGTCGTCAGGAATTCGAATCTGTTACGGCTGTACATCACGAAGCAACACATTTGCATAATGTCCGCCCACGGCTGTCATTCACGCTGTAGACCAATCACAAAGGACTGCGCCATCTGACCAATCACAGCAGTGAAAGGCGGGGCTTAGAGAGACTGATTCTTCGAACTGCTTCGCACGAGTCGTTTAGGAATCATTTAGAAATGAGGTAAAATGTTAGCATTTTTTTAGAAAACTAAAGTGTTTTTTGAACTTGTATGCATGTAAACCTGTTTTAGGACATGCATAAAACAATATAAGCAACCTTAAAAATTGCATAATGGGGCACTTTAATAGACTTTTCATTCATTGCCTCCACTTCTGCAGATATCTTTCTCTAGTTGCATTCACTCATTTCCAAAAGTCATCTTGAATGTTGAATTCTTAGTACTGAAAAAACTGATACATTGATGTTGATTTTCCTAAAATGTTTTTGTTTGAACTTACCATTATAGAGATTAGTGTTCCTTTTGGTTGGACACTTGGCACTTTAATATTACTGTAATTCCTTTCCTATTACTGCAGCAATAGATTATTAAATCAGTTATTAATCAGTAAAAGAAGTAGTAAAAGATTGGGTAACATTTTCTATGAAGGCCCATATTTATAATACATTATAAGGGTATTCTTAAGGCATTATAATGAGTGCATAACGCATTAGTAAAAAAAATATATGTTGTAAAATCTCATGAATAATCATAACAACAATTATAATACTTACGTATTTGTGGTTATAACTTTTAAGAGTATAATTATTTATAACACATATTGAACACCATATTAAATCTACTTCATTTATAATGGGCTATATCATAGCTTGACATTGTTTATTTAAGATCTGCACAAGATATGAGACTTATAATACATTATAAATATGAGATATATAATCCATTGTAACTTAAGAGGATTGTGTTTATTGTGTTATTACTCTTAAAAGCTATAACCACTAATAAGTAACTATTATAATACATTAAAACGGTTCTTATTCATGAGATGATACAACATATTATAACGTTATTTATAATGCATTATGCATTAATTATAATACCTTAATAATATGTGTATAATGAATTATAAATATGGGCTTCATAGAAATTGTTACCAAAGATTGCTGTCTTCTAATTAATTCATTAGCTAGACTTTTTTCATCTCGATTAATGATGTTTTACAATTTTATTTTAATTCATAAGCAGCTTTTGAAGCTTTTAATTGGGTTGCTGTAAACCTTTAGTATTTGTGGTAATATCTTGCAATCGACCATGCTTGAGTCACACACACACTTAAAATTTTAAATCATATTTTTATGAATTAAAATAATAACAATTTGATTTGGTCATTTTGTTGTGCTACTTATAAATAAATAAATAAAACTAAAATTGCAATTGCAGGAAATAAAAAAGAAGATAAAAAAACTGTAAAACAAAGCAATTGCATAATGTATTCTGCCGCAATGCACTCTGGGATTCAGTGAGTAGCTATACTAAGTCAAGAGTAAATCTAAAGTAAATTATCAAGCACCCCCTACAGTTCTTTTTTAGTTACTAGAACTCTTGTGTAAGTAAAATATACTAAGCATTTGTTAAAGGGGTCATGACACGTATTTTTATTATTTTAATATGTTCCTTGATGTTTACTTATAATACAAATAAATATGTGAAAAACGATTATTTTCAACCCTCAGATCTAAAAAAACAACCCTCAGATCTAAAAAAAGTTTTTAAGCAACTGTTCTAATGGTCTTACAACACTGCATAGGAAACCGTATCAACGCCCCCTCGCTATTTGCATGTTTTGAGTGTTTTGACAACATGATCAAAATAAAACACTCATTTCCAGACAAAGCATTGTGAAAGCATTTACTTATGGTTTGTGATGCAGCTGCAGTCAGATCTAATTCCGCTTCATCTTTCAACAAGTGTTTCTTTGTGACTCTCCATGGCTCGATTACAAAACAAAATCCTCCAACACGATCCAGGATGCCATTAAAAATAACCTCTCCACTTGTTCCTTACGCTGGGATCCTTCTGATATCTGTACAAGACGTGAACAAGCTGTTTAAACCAAGCACGTCAAAGCAAATGTTCTTTCACTCATTTGTCCTGATGACAGACTCGAGCGCTGGACTGTGTCAGAAATTAAATGCACATCTGTATACTGTATCAAGTGTAGATGAGATAGCGCAGTGATTGAGATTTCTATTTGATTTTGACGCGACACAATGCTCGCATTCAGCGTTATCAAGCGTTAGTCGTTAGCAAGTGAATACCAGTGGGCGGGGCCTATGCTGAGAAGAAGACTGTTCATTGATGTCTTGCTCTGAATGCAGTGTTTATGCAAATGTTTGTGCCCATCTGACGTCACCTTGTCCCATCGGATCTAAAACAAGCCATTTTCTGAACATTATTACATAAATGCTCTTTTATTGATGATGAGGACATTTTAAGTTATGAAACTTGCAGGATGTTTTAAGCATACAAAGACATTTTCTCTATCAAAAGATCAAGGTCAATTTGGTTTCTTTCTTCATGATCCCTTTCATACAACATGCTATCACTATTTCATTTTTTGTATCGGTTTGCATGCTTTTTTTAAGTAAGCCTAACAAATAAGATTTTACAGTGTAGTGAATAATGCACTTTCACAGTATCGATATTGATTGAGTTGATGTGAACTGTGTTTGATGAGTTTGTGGTTGTGTGTTTGCAGGATGATTCCTCCCTCCAGTAAGGCCTTCCACGTCACCAACCTGGTATCAGGGACTCTCTATGACCTGTGTGTGCTGGCTGCCTGGGACGACTCGGCCACCACGCTCACTGCCACTAACGTGGTGGGCTGCGTGCGGTTCAACACCCGGGACGAGTACCCGCAGTGCCAGTCTCTGCACGGACAGCTGCTAGGTGGCACCATGATTCTAGTGGTGGGCGGCCTGATCGTGGCCACGTTGCTGGTGTTCATCGTCATCCTGATGGTGCGCTACAAGGTGGGGGATGGCGGAGAAACCCCCGCCAGCAAGCTGAGCAACGTCAGTGAGACGTACTCTCAGACCAACGGAGGGAGGCCGGGTCAGAACGGACTGCCTCTGCTGGCGCCCAAGCCCAAAGTCAGCATGCAGGACGAAGTGGTCGAATTCAAGTGCGGTTCGCTCCAGAGCACCGTGTCATCTTCTTCCTCCTCTTCCTCCTCGGATTCAGCAGATCCCACGTCCTACAGCCCCAACAGTGCCCTCGCCAGCGTCTGGAGGTCCGCGCCTCCCAAGCCCCGCACCAACTTAGACCAGCTTCTAGGGGCCTTCACGTCACTGGAACTTCGGGGCCAGGCCAAGGAGCCACAACCGTCCAGGGGCCCGGCGATCACGGCTGCTGCTTCGGCTCCAGCAGGCTCGACTGACAAGGAGCCTTTGTTAGGCCGGACGCTGGACTCGCGGCTTAGCAAGCTGCTCATGCTGCCTCTGGACTCCAAACCCAAGAGGAGCCATTCGTTTGACATGGGTGACTTCACAGTGCCCACGGCGCAGCAGCTGTGCTCGTACCCACGCCGGATCAGCAGCATCTGGACCAAACGCAGCCTGTCGGTGAACGGCATGCTGCTGCAGTGTGACGAGGAAGGCGACAGCGGCAGGAGCAAAGGCACCATCGAGAGCTCTGAGTGGGTTAAAGAGAGTACTGTATAGGGGTTGGGACATATGGGAAGAAAGACGATATAAACCCCATCATGCATGACTCTGAATATGTTTTTTATCATTGCTATTCGCCTTGCCATATCCAGAACAGATGCAGCATTCAGGGGGTGAATTCACGAAATGGTTGCACCACTAGTATTTCAGCACAAAAACCTGTCAAATCTTTATATCGACCTTCGGTCTTCAGCACTAACATGCCTAATTTCTAAGTAAAGTAGGCTCATTGTAGCTTGCGCCTTCAGCCCAAAATATTCTACAGTTTTTAATGCATACATGAGGGTCTGCATACAGTGCAGGATGCAAAATTCGTTATATGCACTGTACATGCACCATCCGATTTTTGTAACCGTGCTTGCTTTGTACGTACAGTTCGCACATGCAAATTGAATTTGTTTTATAGTAATCAGTTGTTCCACAAGGTGGCAACACTGTCCCAGGACGTTGTTTCACAGGAGAAAACAAAACTAAAGAGACAGAACAAAGAGTCTGCAGCAACAAGAGACGCTCACATTGCCAAGTGCTTGTGAGCGAGAGGGTATGAGATATCACAGATTTGGTTTAAAAGAGTGAAAAAAATATTCGTTATCAGCCATAACTTTTGGGGGGAAATTGAGCAGACACTGGACATGGAATGAATCTCTCTCGAGTGCATGTGTTTGCACACATAATCAAATAGAGTATACTTTGAAAGCCAATGCATTCGACTGTATGCATACGCTAGTGTACACATACAAATAAATAAGTAGGTCCTGACAGACCAACATTTGGCCTTTGTTGAGTGTGAGTCATCTTAGTTTTTGTAGTGGGTTGAACTGGTGTCCGTCCACATTGGTACCGTCAGTGAGAGACAGAACTCTGATTGGCTGTTCAGCTTGGTGGGGAAAAAAAAGTGATCAAGGTGAGCAAAGAAGTCAAGACTAAATTTATCTCACTGTGCATTTCAACATGCAAAAATGCTCTTAACAGCATGAGCTGGAATGAAGAAAGTGATTAACATTATTCATATTCAAAATCGTAAGCAAACACAGCTTTGTAAAGGGTTTGGATATAGGCAGTCCCAGTGGTGTAGTCTAGGATTTTGTTGTGAGTATACTGTGATTTTTTTGCTTCCCAGCATCATATTCACCTGTGCCAGAGCAGCCTCTGATAAGCACCAACACACTCACTAAACAGGGCTCTACGCTGCCTTTTATTTTTAAGAGCACTTGTGCTGCTAATTAAAAAAATAAAATAAATAGGATCACAGTAAAAAAAAATCAGGAGCACCTTCTACTCAATAACAAAAAATAGCCTTCCCATTAGGAAATAATATTGGACTCCTTAAGGTGATTGACAGGATCATTTTTTTCTAACTTTATTTGAAGTATTACCTTTCGTGTCAAATTCAAAAGTGTATTTTTATAAGATTTTTTTCAAAATGTATAATTAAAACAATGTAATAAGAAGAACAGATTACAGATCAAATAAAATCATTATTAACTAATTAAATTTGCACTACAGAGGTGGCATAGAAGAACACAAAAGTGGCTTGTATGTA
This sequence comes from Ptychobarbus kaznakovi, assembly GCA_027422405.1. Classification (NCBI taxonomy): domain Eukaryota; kingdom Metazoa; phylum Chordata; class Actinopteri; order Cypriniformes; family Cyprinidae; genus Ptychobarbus; species Ptychobarbus kaznakovi. The sequence continues at coordinate 8,267 of JAPDDN010000028.1, read as the reverse complement.
TTTACAGAGATTTAATGAGGCTCAGATGTGGCATGAGTGCAATCAACTTCATGAATTCATGTTGAGATTAATGTTTTAAATATTACATTTTTAATATAGAAATATTAAATTATTTAAATAACTGAAATGATACTTTAAAAATGAAACTAAAACTGCCATTATGTGCCTGCAAGTTACTGATTTTATCACTGAATCATTCATTCAATTGATTCGTTCAAACGGCTGATTCATTCCGGAACAAAGCAAGTCCCTGCATCCCAATGTGTATACTATCCACCCTATCTGCTCCAAATAGTATTAAACATGACTAATATCACATTTAGGATGGATAGTATTCACATTGGGACTCAGACAGTGACTGTCTTTATGAATGAGTAATTGAATTGACTCACTAGATTCGTTTAAAGCACATATTCATTCATAAACGAAACAATGCTGTGTTTGAATGGAGATGTGCAGCAGCTCAGTTGTGAGTTTATTTGAGACTATTTTAGTAGACGAAATAGGGCAAAATCATGCAATACTGTTATAGTCAGACAATGTAAGTCACTAAATATTACCTATTTGTTTATTGAAATCACTCTATATGCCAACAATCCCCTGCTGTTATAATGACAATGTATACTCTACCACATACCAGGTAACGTTACGATAGCATCGGCCTCGTGTTCTGTACCGCGTAGGATGGTATCAGCCTTCTAGCTCATTTTCTGTTGTTTCTATAATGTTAGCGTTCCTGTCATCTGTTTGCAGCAGCAGCTTCAGAGACTACGAGAACACTGAAAGGGTGTAGTTCATTTCATATCTTCTTTTTTTAGTTCATTTCAAGCTTAGCAATAGTCGTCAACAGAAATAGAGCGTGATTATCAGAAAGACGGTGCTTCACAACAAAGACTGGGTGAATTTCTGAATGAACTTGTGAAAGGTCTGTCACAAAACGATGTTGTTACTTACCCGTGTGCTTTTTTAAGTGGGTATACGCAAATCCTTGACCTTCCCTAGTGGGTATACGGCGTATACCTGCATATCACGTAGACTACACCACTGGGAAGTCCTAGTTTCGGTTTCCCTTTTTGAATTCCTTTCACGCAAACACCTGCTATTTGGCCATTGGCTTTAGTCTTTGAGGTGTGTTTAAGCCCAATATTTTAACCCAGACAAACACGACAGCCAGCTTTAGTCGCTGCTAGTTCTTTGACGTCGGTTTGGTGTGTCACAGACTTTACATGATCTGCACAAATCCTAAACCAGTGAGGGTAATACGTCGGTGGTCGTGATTCATTCCTAGTGAATCCCCCCCAGTCTACTGTGCTGACTCATTGGTGTGAGACCTGTGTGTGTGTGTGCTTGTCATCTTTATGTCTTATTTGTGTCTGAATTGGACAGGTTGGAATGAATGTGGGACAGTCTTGTTCTACGGTGGTTTTTCAAAGCTGGTACGTGAACTGAAGCACATAGACCGAGGAAATTGTAGCAAATTGCCATGCCAGCAGTTTCCCCGAAGAGCAGCATAAAGACTCTGTGAATATCTTCATGTGCAACACTGTTTATATGTGTAATGAATTAAAAAATGTATATATTTTTTATCCTGTTGGGTCAAACGCTCCTCTTTCGTGATGAAAGAGTATTCCTGAACCTTCACGGCATTTATCTCACTCCCTTCAACTTCTCGTTTACTCATTTTTGAGAAATCATGTGTACGGTTTCAATGAATCCTCAGATATATGAAGCCGGCTGTTTACGTGTGATGTTTTTCTATATTCCTGTATTTACTGAGGTGATGGAAAGACATGAGACATTAACAATGAAAAACGGCTGTGTAAAGATATCTTGAAACGTGTCTGTTGTGTTATTTTAAGTCACTTAATAATACAGGTACATCTCAAAAAAATAGAATATCATGAAAAAGGTCAATATTTTTTGTTACTAATTTCAGAAAGTTAAACCCATATATTATATAGATTCATTACACATAGAGTGAAATATTTAATGCCTTTATTTCTTGAAATTTTAATTATGAAAACCCAAAATTCCCCCATTATTGTGGTTTCAAATAACAAGAGATACCCAGAATTTATACTGTATGGATGGTCATTTATTGAAACACAAATGTAAATATTCTAATATTTTGAGATACTGATTTTTGACTTTAATTAGATGTAAGCTCTAATCATCAAAATTAAATAAAAAAACGTTTGAAGTGTTTTACTTTACATGTAATAGAATCTAAAATATATGAAAGTTTCACTTTTTGAAATAAGTTACAAGAAAAAAATGTACTTGTACATACATGATCCAAATATGTATGCGTTGCCTGAACAATATTTTTGTTTTTAATATGTTTAAAAGAAAATGAAAAGAGGCAGTGGTTTTTGATATCATATTTCGTCCTATTGTAAATATACATACAGTGAGGATAACCGGAGTGGCCAAGGCGAGCTGACTGATGATATCAAGTACGCTGCTGTTCCATTTGCAGATTATTATTATTATTAAAAGTTATTTAACCAAGCAAGTCGCTTAAGAATTAATTCTTAATTACAGCAACAGCCTGGCAATGATCTGACAAGCAAAGATTACAGATATAGCAGATTTACAGACAAACAAACGAGAGAACAAAGAAATCACAGAAGACACTTGCACTGAGAGCGAGTATAAAGCGTGTCAACTATTTGATTATTTTTGTGAAATTATTCGTACAGTATAATTATTGCTGGTAACAGATGCAAAAAAAATTCATTTATCACAATTTATGAGAATATCAAAAACTCACCTTAAAACACCAAATTACGTTCTAAATATATTTAATTCTTACTAACTTGAGATAGCTAGAAGAACATCGATAAAACCATCTCAATCATGTGTTTAACTCATCATCCAAAGCCTTATATCAGCTTTTTATTCATATATGACGTTAGCTGGATGCATTTATGGATCATAAGTTATGATTACTCCTTCTACTAATAAGAAAGCTATGAAGAGTGTTAGAATTTGCTCTGCACTTAAACTTTCCGTGTAGGGAATCCTATGTAAAACAATGGCCATTTTTTATTTCTATTTCATTGTTTACAATGTTACTTGTTGTATTTTATTTTGTTGTTGTCTTTTCGAGTGTCTTTTAAGTGACATTATGAGAGAGTTAGCCTCCATATTGATCGCGTCGCCTCTTTTTGGATATCGAACGATATCTGATGTAATCCTATGAGAATCGATCAGTATTTCTCCTATTTGCACATCGTTGGGCTAAAAGTCCTGGGAGGCGGTCTTTGTCACTTCCGTGTGGGGTTTTCTCAGTGTATTGAGAATCGTATTTCATATTAGATTGAGCTTTTGTTCATGATTCAGCAATACATTAATAATCAAATTTAACTGCATCCAATTCATTACCCACACACACTCTAAAGACTGCTGGGTTGAAAACAACCCAATTTGGGTTATTTTGGTAACCCAGCGCTGGGTCAAAAAGGGACGAACCCAGCACTGGGTTAAAAAACCAACCCATGGCTGGGTTGTTTAACCCAACAGGCTGGGTGCTTTTTCATGGTAAAAATTACTACATTGCTAGGCTAAACTGAACCCAAATCGAGCTAGATATTAAACCTACAAATCTTGTTCATTTTAAAATCACTTTTACACACAAAGAATGACTATCAAAAGGTAAATATTTATTAAAAACAACAAGAGAAAACAGTCAAAAAGTAACATGCATGTTAAAAGAAGAAATGCAGAAAAGTATGGCATTAACAGCTACAGAGTTTATAAATGAACATTTGTTGAATATAACTTAAGATCAAAATGGACTTTTTTGGTAAATTGTATAAAAATATACAAAAACACTATTATACAATACTTGTACAATTAGTTAATAGTGAAATTCTTTACAAACTATTCTGGCATGATAGTACACAAATAAACCACAACATTAGCACTGATATTATTACATTTACCAGAAACATATGTGTGTGAAATGAGCATGTGTACGAATGACCTGAGTGTAAACTCCATCTCTACTAAACAACACAGAACAAGCCTTTAACATTTGGTTTTTTACAATTATAAACTTACAGTTTGTTTCATAGTCCATGAATACAGATCATGCATCACTGCCAATTTTCATGATCTCTTCAGCATAATTGATGTAGTCATGAAGAATCCAGGACAGCGTCCTCCTTTAAAACCACTGTAACATCAGTTTGGGGGAAATTCTCCTCATTGACCAGCATTCATCCCAGTCACCACCTGTTCTTCATCAGTGGCCTAAAAAGAGAAAAACATTTAATCAAACTATCCATTTTCAGATAGAGGTGCATCCACATCATAAGGACAGGTAAATAGTCTGTCACTTTGTGTGGTCGTTTAATGTCTGTAGGCACATTAACAGCGCTCTAGAATGCTATAATGGCAGCACTAGTGTGAGAGCATGTGATATTGTTTAAGTAAATATATTGCTTTCAGAGAGTTTCTTCTTTACTGAAACATTAAAACAGACATGACATTCACATACCTCACAAATGTCCATGTACGGGGAGGGCTGCTCTTTAACGGGTTAGTTCACCAAAAAATGAAAATGGTCATAATTTACTCCCCATGTTGTTCCAGACCCATACAAACTCTCCTAATTTCTGGAACAAAAATAAATATATTTAATATTGTCTTAATTTTTGTCCTCCATTGCCAGTCTGGGAGACCAATATTTTCTTCTGAACAGACATGTTCACTATCATGTAATTTAATATGTATACATATATAAATATTGGAATGTATTACTTCTACAATAACTATTTATGAAGCTTGAAAATACTGATTATCTAGACTATCAATGGATTAAGAAAAAATTAAGAACATTTAAAATATATTAATTTGTGTTCTAAAGAAAGACACAAGTCTTATAGGTTTGGAATGACATGAGGGCAAGTAAAATATTTTTTGTGTGAACTATTCCTTTAAGAAAGGAAGACTACGAATGCTGACTCTCCAAATCAGACAACTCCAAAGTTGGTTTGGGTTCTGCAATGAAAAAACACAGACATCATGGTTTAACATAAAATATGAACACGTAATCATACTGTTGTTAAATAAAAATGTGAAGTAAACAGCAGGAGACAACAGAACATTATTTTTTAATAATAACTTACATCAATCTCAAAAGAATGATGCTCTATGTATCTGGCAATCAACATCTACAAAAAATCAAAGAAACATTTTTTACTCTTAGTAAAAAAAAGATAACATGAAATTAAAAAGTTTACTTGCCTTAAAACGTGTCGTTCCCTCTCTTCCGAAGAAGCTAGAAAGTCACCTCCTCCTCACACAAGCAGGCTGTTGTCCTAACTCCAAAGTTGGTTTGGTTCTGCAATGGAAAAAAGGGACACTTATGGTTTATATAAAATATGAACACGTAATACACTGTTGTTACATTCAAATTGAAATAAAGGAAGCAGGAGACAACAGAAACATTTATTTTCTAATAATCACTTACATAAATCTCAAAAGAATGATGCTCTCCTATGTCTCTGGCTTTCAAAATCTACAAAAAACAAAGAAACATTATTTTACTCTTGTTAAAAAAAAGGTGATGGAATTATGAAGTTTACTTGCCTCAAAACGGCCTTTGCCTCTCTTCCGAAGAAGCTGAGAAGCATCCCCCTCTCACACACACGCAGGCTGCTCTGTCCTTAACTCCCGGCGCGGGCACAATGAAGACACATGCTCAGCAAGTCTGAAATATTACATGCAAGACATTACTGTTAACAATTATCACTTCATCAGCCTCAAAATAATTATGCTAGTCTTTATTACATAACACCGTTTCCTTTAGGAAACTACATTCAGTTTAACCGCGAACAATAAGATAACGAATTAACATGTTAATAACCGTCTATTAACACCTCAAAAAGAGCAAATATTGTAAAATCTTATTTAAATATGACATAAGATACTCACGGACGTTATAAATGTACGTTAAGCTACCTCTTCCGTTCAGTAAAAGAGGCCGTTAAGATCTCCGTTTCTGAGGCGAAAACCACGTCCGCGTATTTTTAAATATAAGCTATTTTCGGACTATTTCCGCCTTCCATGAAACCTCAAAATACTCCCAGACACAAACAATGAATGATAACTTTACATTTTTAATCTTTACTTACCATAACGTCTTTCACTCGCTTCTCGCTTCTTTCAGGCTGAGAAAATGGCGGCTTCTCGCACTGGTGTCGTCGGGGTGCCGTCGGATGTTGACGTGACGTGCGTGCTCTCCTTCACGTCCGCGTTCAGAACCCAGCCCCGCTGGGTTATGATCAAGACCAATTTTCAACCCAAAATTGGGTTAAGACAACCCAACGCCCTTACCCAGCGGTCTCAACCCAGCATTTGGGTTTAAAAAACAACCCAGCGTTTTTTAGAGTGCAGGTTTTGATAATCTGTAATTTAATAATTACCTCAGGAATCTCGCCTGAAGCAAGAAACCATTAGTGAATCCAAATGATTGACAGCTCATTAGTTACATTCCAACGATCTCATTGGCCAGCCTTTATATTTGTTTATCGTATCGTTTAAATACCTCATAATCAAATAATTATTACATTCATACATTTAGCAGACGCTTTTATCCAAAGCGACTTACAGTGCATTCAGGCTATACATTTTTTAGCAGTATGTGTGTTCACTGGGAATCGAACCCACAACCTTTTGCGCTGTTAACGCAATGCTCTACCACTGAGCCACAGGATCATGGTGTCTATCAACAATATGGAGTAAATAATCACAGCTGATTTATTCACCAGCATCCATGAAATTTGATAGAAGAACAAACACCTCAGAAGTAGCAGCTAATTAGCAAGGCTATGCACAGTTTCGGTGCTATTTTTATGAGCTACTGTAGCCGAGTCATTCCACAAAACCAGTACGATTTGGGCTTTTTTTACCAAGAAATATTACTTTTCTGAACACCCCACAGCATTAATTACATATTAAAACTTCCCAAAAAACATATTTTCCCACCTCAGACATCAAATCCCTATTATTATTGGTCATTATTTTAAGATATGGGCACTATTAATCTTCAACCCTGTTATGGACACTATGGGAGCTCTCTGAATATGATCATACAATGTATTTGTAATGAAATCAAGATTTTCCTATTAATTAGATGTCCCTCACACCAATTCAGTATTTGCAAATATAAAAGTTACATAAAATCTCATATACTTTTGCTAAACTTTTTGTGACATCAACCTCATAATTTTTTATCAAAGAAGTGGGTTAACTTCAGAATTTGAACTAAATCAGTATTCTTATGACTGTTCTGAACATTTCCGACTGAGTTCAACAAAAAATGTAATTACTTTTTCATAAACATAAAAAAATGTAGGTGTGACGGGGTTGAGACTAGGGTAACGGTGTTGAAGATGTTAACGGGGTTGAAGAGACAAATATAGCTTAACATATAAATAGTTGTTTTTTTACTCAAATTCTCTGTAAGATTTTCTATAAACACTGTATTTCATTATGTGACCTAGAAAGACAACCAATATAAATTGCAATTGAACTGAGTTGTATTAACCCGACTGTAGGAAAAACAACAACAACATAGTATACATTAGAAGATTATAAACTGGCTGAATAGGTCATCAAAATAAAACATATAACTTGTGTGGCATCTGGCCCACACCTCTTTCAAGAGCTCCACATGGAGAAGCACATGAAGCACGCAGACTCTGGTTTTCCAGCAACATACAACACCCCTGTACAGTGTATCCGGAAAGTATTCACAACGCTTCACTTTTCCCACATTTTGTTATGTTACAGCCTTATTCCAAAGTGGATTAAATTCATTATTTTCCACAAAATTCTAAAAACAATACCCCATAACAACATTCAGAAATAAGTTTGTTTGAAGTCTTTACTAAAATCACATGTTCATAAGTATTTACAGCCTTTGCCATGACACTTGAAATTGAGCTCAGGTGCTGATCATCCTTGAGATGTTTCTACAACTTGATTGGAGTCCACCTGTGGTAAATTGAGCTGATTGGACATGATTTGGAAAGGCAAACACCTGTCTATATACGGTCCCACAGGTAACTCTGCACGTCAGAGAACAAACCAAGCCATGAAGTCTAAGGAATTATCTATAGACCTCCGAGACTGGTTGTATCGAGGCACAGATCTGGGGAAGGGTACAGACCAATTTCTGCAGCATTGAAGGTTCACAGTCTCCGTTAACCTTAATGGGAGAAGTTTGAAACAACCAGGACACTTCCTAGAGCTGA
>JAPDDN010000683.1:0-106027 GCA_027422405.1 Ptychobarbus kaznakovi | reverse complement strand
CTTTTTGCCTTTTGCTTTCTCTGTGACTTACTATTATTTATTTGTTTCGCTTAATTTAAATTATATTAACCAAGTATGACATTTCTGTTTAGAAATCGTTCAAAAATACGCCCCCATTTACTTCCACTCAAAGTGCGTCACCGCAACATAGATAACTTTGAATCGATTAATTGAAATGTATATTTAGATAGTTATTTATTTATTTGACTTAATTTGATTCCTATTAAACACAGGCATGGCACTCTTGGTTTTAAATCTTTCAGAAATACACCCCCGGTGTGTCTTCTTTAAATAGCCTGCTCTTGAGCATTGTATTCGCTTACGGCCATACCACCCTGGGCACGCCCGATCTCGTCTGATCTCTGAAGCTAAACAGGGTTGGGCCTGGTTAGTACTTGGATGGGAGACTTCCTGGGAATACCAGGTGCTGTAAGCTTTTGCTTTTCCTTCACTGGGCAGCTAACACACTTATCCAAGCTTCAGCATTCATGCGTTCTCCTTTACCCTTTAAATCTGATTGCTGCTTCTTTTTGCCTTTTGCTTTCTCTGTGACTTACTATTATTTATTTGTTTCGCTTAATTTAAATTATATTAACCAAGTATGACATTTCTGTTTAGAAATCGTTCAAAAATACGCCCCCATTTACTTCCACTCAAAGTGCGTCACCGCAACATAGAACTTTGAATCGATTAATTGAAATGTATATTTAGATAGTTATTTATTTATTTGACTTAATTTGATTCCTATTAAACACAGGCATGGCACTCTTGTTTTTAAATCTTTCAGAAATACACCCCCGGTGTGTCTTCTTTAAATAGCCTGCTCTTGAGCATTGTATTCGCTTACGGCCATACCACCCTGGGCACGCAGAGTTGGTACGATCCAGGAAGTGTTGTGTGCAAGACAGGAGAGAGGCTCTCTGTATATTTTTTGTTTTTAAAAGTTTGTTAAAAAAAACCTTTTTAAAAAGGAGTAACTGAGTGCAGCGGGTTTTTACTTTTTTTGTTTTGACCACTTCCAACAGCGCTTGCTGTTTGGGGAGTATTTTTATTTTTAAAATGGGGAGAAACGGACGGAACTGGGTAAAGACAAATGGCAGCAGTGGGAAGGCAACGACCAAGGAAAAGGACAACGAGACGGAACATAAGAAGTGGCAAACAAGAATGAAAGCAAGCGGGAATTATGCAAAAGAGGCAACAGTGCTGTGGACATGGAAAAGAATGATGGTAAAGCAGAGGATTTAATTAAAGCGATAGCAGGAAAAGTTGGAGTGAGTATGATACTTGCAGTAAGGCCCAAACAAAACGAAAGAATATGAAGTGACTTGATGGAAGAGGAAGAAACGTGTGAATGACATAATGGATGGATTGAGGAAATAAAGGTGCAAAAGTGTGATGTGAAAAAGCTACAGGAGAGGGAGTACGTAGTTTCATTTCATGCATCTGCCAGCCTACCTTGAAGACCGCAACATTATGGAGAAATTGGAAGGGTGGGGAGTAACCCCTACCTCGACAAATAAGGAGGAGATACTACACGGGGACAGAATAGAAGACGGGACAAGGTTTGTACGGGTGAAGTTCCCCAAGGAGGTAAAATCACTGCCATACAGTACCAGCTTCGAGACATTGGCCGAGGGAACGCAACATTTCAGGATCATACACAATCGCAGGTTAAAATCTGTCGTTTGTGTATGAGTCCAGAGCACATTTTTAAGGACTGTCCGGAGTTTCAATGTTACAAATGTGACAACAGGGGCATTTCGCAAGGGACTGCAAGAGCAGTGAAGTGTCCTGACTGTCTAGAAGTCCTGCAATAAATGCCAATGCTGGATGGGAGGAGAAAGCGAGCAAGAAGAGAAACAGAGGGAGGGAGGAGGGAAGGTGCAGGACGAGATGGAGGCTAAGAGCGAAGCAACAAGAGGAAACGACGGCGGAAAAAAAATGGAGAAAATAATGATGGTAAAGAGAGCAGTGAGTGGAGAGGAAGAAGCAGAAGAGACGGAGGGAGGAGCCAATACATTGAGGAGGAAGTAGGACATAGGAGAAAAAAAACTGAACAGATGGAAGTGGAAAGTGGAAAGGAGGTAGTGGGGAGATTCGAAGAAGGAGGAGGACAGTGCTACAGTGAAAGGGGAAAAGGCAGAAGGCGGAAAAGAACAGGCAAAGGATGGGGACCAGTACTGAGGAAGAAGGTCAAGTCCAGCGATAAAGGTAATGGACACCAAGCGATGGAAAGAGATTTGCCTAGAAGAAAAAAAAAGCATTAAGAAATAGCTTTGAAGTACTGAGAGAGTTGGAGGAGAATGGGGATGATTGATAAATATGTTGATTTTAAATTACTTATTATTCTTTTTGATGGCATTATAACGACTTGCATGTTGGAATGCAAGAGGTTGATGAGTAAAGAAAAATTCAGTATGGTGAAAGAGATATGTAAAAATGAAGAAGTTATTTTACTCTGCTTACAAGAAACGAACTGGAAGAATGAGGTAATGGACGATTTTAAAAAGAGATGGGAATGGAGAAATTTTTCTATAACAATGGAGATGGAAGAATGGGAAGAGCCCGGAGTGTAGCTATTTAATAAGGAGATGTGGATTTTGAAGTAAAAGAAATATACAAGGATAATGATTTGAAAGGAAAATGTAGTGAAATCAGTTTGTGTTTCACAATGAAAGCTTTTGTGATAATCAATGTACATGCACCTACACAAGAGAAAGAAAAAAGAAGTTTTTTGAAGATTTACAAATTTGTAAGAAAGGGAAAACGCAATATTGTGGTTGGGGATTTTAATACAGTTTTTAGCAAAGACATGGCAGATGGAATGGTTTTCAAACAGATGTTGGGAGGAAATTTTTAATTGAATGATGCAAAATGAGGACATGGATAATTTGATAGACGTATGGAGAGAAAAGAATCAAAGAAAAAAGAACTTTTCAAGAAGACAACTAGTTGGGGAACTTTATGTGCCAAACAAGAATAGATTTTATTTTATGTAAAAGAGATATGGAGTGTTTTCTGGAGCATATTAATTATAAAGAAACTGGTTTGAGCGACCATAAGTGAATGCTTTTATGGAAAATAGATTTTAGTATTGAAAAAAGAGGACCTGGTGTTTGGATTTTAAATGCAGGATTAAAAATGAAGACTATAAAGAAAAATAGAAGAATTATTGAAAAGAGAGAAAGAAAATGGAATGTATTTAGAGGATAAACGATTATGGTGGTGGGAAAAAATGTAAAGTATGAAATAAAAAAGAAATCTATGCAAAACAAAGATTTTATAAGCAAATTAGTACATGGAGCTAAAAAAGCTAGGGAAGTAGAAATAAGAAGAAAAATTAAGGAAGAGACAAATAAGAGCGCTTTGTGAAACACAAATAAAAAGACTCATAATGTTGGAGGAGGAGTTGAAAAAAAATGAAGCAAGACAATAGAGGAGCAATAATTAAGAAGCAAAGCAAAATATACGTTGAGGGAGAAAAAGTGCACAAAGTTTTTCTTTGATTTGGAAAAAAATAGAGGACGGTCAGAGTTAATAAAAGAATTACATACTAAAGAGGGCGAAATAGTTAGGGGGAAGGTATCTTAAAGGAAGTTAAAGATATTTTTATGAGGAGCTTTTTAGTACCCAAGGAATAGATGAACTGGAAGAAAAATAAACTATTAGAGGGTGTTACTGCTAAAGTAGGAAAGGAGGATAAAGAGGAATGTGACAAGGAAATTAGTGAAGAGGAAATTATAGATGCAATAAATATGCTGAAAGGAAAGAAAAGTCCAGGGATAGATGGACTAATTAATGAGTTTTATAAAGTGTTTAGAGAAAAAATAAGTGGGGGTTTTAAAGGAAGTATATCAGAGAGATTTTTAGAAAAAAGGGAATTTGACCAAAGGATGAGTATGGGTTTGATGAAATCACTAATATATAAAAGAAAAGGAAGTAAAAATAAGTTAAATAATTTTAGGCCAATAACGATGTTGAACACAGATATGAAAATACTAGCCAAAAGGTTTTTAGCAAACAGATTGAAAAGGTTTTACCCACAATAGTATAACAACCAACCAAGCGTATGGTGTAAAAGGAAGGGATATGCAGACATAACTAGTGGAATAAGAGACATAATCATGTTTTAAATGAAAGGAAGGAGAATGGATATGTTATTAACTTAGATTTTGAAAAAGCTTTTGACAGGGTGGAGCACAGTTTTTTATTTGCAGTTTTGGAGCATTTGGATTTGGGGAGATACATCTTTAAAGAATGGATTAAATTCTATATAGAAATGTAATGACTAAAAGTGAAATGTAACGGCTTTTTAACAAAACCTTTTAAAATTACAAGATCAATTAGGCAAGGGTGTCCTCTATCAGCGCAGCTGTATACACTAGTAGCGGAACCATTAGGATTGATGATTAAAAAGGATAAAGATAACTCAAGGTATTAGAATAGAAGAAGGAAAAGAGGGGAAAATTATTTTTCAGTATGCAGATGACACAACTTGATATTAAAGGGATTTGGAGAGTGTGAAGGAGGTAATGGGAAAAGTAAAGAGTTATGGTAAGGGTACAGGGGCAAAAGTAAATGAAGAAAAGACCGTGTACATGAGATTTGGGGGAGTACCTAGTTTGTTTGGGGGTTTTAACTTTGAAGAGGTTCAGGAAACAAAAATTTGGGTGTGACCTTAGGTAAAGATGAAAAAGGGGCAAGAGAAAGAATGTTTGAAAATGGTGGGAGAGAAATGGAAGAAGAGATTAAGATTTTGGACTAAGAGAAGATTTTTAAGTTTAAAAGGGAAAATTTTAGTGGTAAATGTGTTAATGTTAATCTAAAATGTGGTACATTTTAACTGTGATGGCAACACCAAGATGGGTGGAAATGAGAATAAAAAAGAAGTGTTGTAGAGTTTGTTTGGGAGAAAAAAGCCCCCAAGGATTGCATATAAAACTTTGATTGGACAGATAGATAAAGGAGGGATGGGACTAGTTGACGTAGAAATAAAGAAAAAGAGTTTGAGAATCAAAGTGGTGAAAAAATACCTTGATGTAAAGAAGAGAAGGGAGAATGGAAAGAAACTATGAAGTACTTTCTTAAAAAATCGGGGGAGGGGAATATGGATAGTGTTTTATGGATGAAAAAAAGAATGGATGATTAAAGGGGTACCTGATTTCTATGGAGAAGTTTTAAAAGCTTGGGGACTTTTTCTCTCAAAGGTGGATTTTAAACCGGAATGGAAGAGAAGTAATTCTAAATCAACCACTGTTTTTTAATAAGCAATATTGTGAACAATGGGAGGAGAAATATTTTTTAAAAAGTGGTGGCAGGTTGGGATTTCAAGAGTGAGAGATGTATTGTATGAGGTAAGAGAAGGTTTTTTACCAGTTCAAGCCATATTGATGAGCTGGAAGAGTCCAAGGAAGAATATGATCTAAGAAGTATTAAGAGACAATATGAAGAGTTGAAAAGTGCAATACCTAAAGAGTGGCTGAGTGAAATACAGAAAGGGGAAAAGAAAGAGGGAAGGTCGAAGTTTATTTTATAAATCAAGATAAATGGATGGAGCTAAGATCAGGAAATGTTCAAATGTTTTATAAGGTATTTAGGGAAGGAGTTTTTAAAAAAACAAATTCAAATGATATGTGGTTAAGACACTTTAATGGGCTTAAAGAGGAAGAAATATGGGAAAATACACGGGGAATATTGGTGAGCGCAAATCTGGAGTGTCTCGATTATTTTATAAAGCATAATGTAATATGGTCAGAAATGAGGTTGTGTATGATAAAACAAGAACAAACTGCATTATGTAAGGTGTGTTATAAACAAGACGAGGGGTTGTTTCATTTGTTTTTACTGTGTGAGAAATTATTTTCTTTCTTTCAATACTTAAAAGAAATGATGAACGAGTTAGGAGTAAGAAAATGAAAATCAGGACTGGCAAAGAATTTTCATGTTAGGAGTGGCGGGAAAGTGTAGGAATAAAACCTTGATAAATCTGTTAATTGTTTTGGCGAAAAAACGCTATATGGAAAAGGAGAAATATAGCCAAAAAAGGTCAGCTTGTATAGAGCTGTGGATATTGTTTAAAAGCACATGGTGGAGGACTATATGTTTACATTGTGCAATTATTGGAGACTGGAGGGAAAAGAGGAGATGTTTTTGGAAACGCTTTCTCTAGAAGTACGAATGTTCTTTTTAAACACGGGTATAAAAGTAGCTGTATAGAGAAAGAAAGTACATTTGTCCAATAATTGATTGTACAATGGAATATGTTTGTAATTAATAATTTTCTAATAAAAAAAAAAAAAAAAAAAAAAAAAAAAAAAAAGGCACGCCCGATCTCGTCTGATCTCTGAAGCTAAACAGGGTTGGGCCTGGTTAGTACTTGGATGGGAGACTTCCTGGGAATACCAGGTGCTGTAAGCTTTTGCTTTTCCTTCACTGGGCAGCTAACACACTTATCCAAGCTTCAGCATTCATGCGTTCTCCTTTACCCTTTAAATCTGATTGCTGCTTCTTTTTGCCTTTTGCTTTCTCTGTGACTTACTATTATTTATTTGTTTCGCTTAATTTAAATTATATTAACCAAGTATGACATTTCTGTTTAGAAATCGTTCAAAAATACGCCCCCATTTACTTCCACTCAAAGTGCGTCACCGCAACATAGAACTTTGAATCGATTAATTGAAATGTATATTTAGATAGTTATTTATTTATTTGACTTAATTTGATTCCTATTAAACACAGGCATGGCACTCTTGTTTTTAAATCTTTCAGAAATACACCCCCGGTGTGTCTTCTTTAAATAGCCTGCTCTTGAGCATTGTATTCGCTTACGGCCATACCACCCTGGGCATGCTCTGAGTTGGTACGATCCAGGAAGTGTTTGTGCCTGCAAGACAGAGAGAGAGGCTCTCTGAGTATTTTTTGTTTAAAAGTTTGTTAAAATCTATAAAAGTACTGAGTGCTTTTCTACTTTTTTTTTGTTTTTGACCACTTGCCAACAGCCTTGTGCTGTTTGGGGAGTGGGTGGTTTAAAATGGGAGAAACGGACGGATTACTCGGTAAAGACATGGGAATGGCAGCAGACAATGGGAAAGGCAACGACCAAGGAAAAGGACAACGACGACGGGAACATAATGAAGCAAACAAGAATGAAAGCAAGCGGAAGTATGCAAAAGAGGCAACAGTAACTGTGGACATGGGAGAAGTTAATGATGGTAAAGCAGAGGATTTAATTAAAGCGATAGCAGGAAAAGTTGGAGTGAGTATGATACTTGCAGTAAGGCCCAAACAAAACAGACAATATGAAGTGACTTTGACAAATGAAGAAACGTGTGATGACATAATGGATGGATTGGAAATTAAAGGTGCAAAATGTGATGTGAAAAAGCTACAGGAGAGGGAGTACGTAGTTTCATTTATGCATCTGCCAGCCTACCTTGAAGACCGCAACATTATGGAGAAATTGGAAGGGTGGGGTGTAACCCCTACCTCGACAATAAGGAGGAGATACTACACGGGGACAGAAATAGAAGACGGGACGAGGTTTGTACGGGTGAAGTTCCCCAAGGAGGTGGCGTCACTCCCATATAGTACCAGCTTCGAGACGGCCGAGGGAACGCAACATTTCAGGATCATACACAATCGGCAGGTTAAAATCTGTCGTTTGTGTATGAGTCCAGAGCACATTTTTAAGGATTGCCCGGAGTTTCAATGTTACAAATGTCAACAACAGGGGCATTTCGCAAGGGACTGCAGAGCAGTGAAGTGTCCTGACTGTCTAGAAGTCCTGGATAAATGCCAATGCTGGATGGGAGGAGAAAGCGAGCAAGAAGAGAAACAGAGGGAGGTAGGAGGGAAGGTGCAGGACGAGATGGAGCTAACCCGAGCGGAAGTGCAACAAGAGGAAACGACGGCGGAAAAAAATGGAGAAAATAATGATGGTAAAGAGAGCAGTGAGCATATTGGAGAGGAAGAAGCAGAAGAGACGGAGGGAGGAGCCAATACATCTGAGGAGGAAGTAGGACATAGGAGAACTGAACAGATGGAAGTGGAAAGTGGGAAAAGAGGTAGTGATTCGGAGGAGGACAGTGCTACATGTGAAATGGGGAAAAGGCAGAAGGCGGAAAAGAAAGGCAAAGGATGGGGACCAGTACTGAGAAGAAGGTCAATAAAGGTAACACCAAGACTTGATTTGCCTAGGAAAAAAGCATTAAGAAATAGCTTTGAAGTACTGAGAGATTTGGAGGAGAATGGGGATGATTGATAAATATGTTGATTTTAAATTACTTATTATTCTTTTTGATGGCTATACGACTTGCATGTTGGAATGCAAGAGGGTTGATGAGTAAAGAAAAATTCAGTATGGTGAAAGAGATATGTAAAAATGAAGAAGTTATTTTATTACAAGAAACGAACTGGAAGAATGAGGTAATGGACGATTTTAAAAAGAGATGGAATGGAGAAATGTTCTATAACAATGGAGATGGAAGAATGGGAAGAGGAGTGGCTATTCTAATAAGGGAAGATGTGGATTTTGAAGTAAAAGAAATATATAATGATTTGAAAGGAAAATGTAATGCCATTGAAATCAGACAAGGGGAGAAAGCTTTTGTGATAATCAATGTACATGCACCTACACAAGAGAAAGAAAAAAAGAAATTCTTTGAAGATTTACAAATTTTAACTAAGAAATGGGAAAACGCAATATTAGTTGGGGATTTTAATACAGTTTTTAGCAAATTTGACATGGCAGATGGAATGGTTTTTAAAACAGATGTTGGGAGGAAATTTTTAATTGCAATGATGGAGGAGGATAATTTGATAGACGTTTGGAGAGAAAAGAATCAAAGAAAAAGAAACTTTTCAAGAAGACAACTAGTTGGGAACTTTATGTGCCAAACAAGAATAGATTTTATTTTAAGTAAAAGAGATATGGAGTGTTTTCTGGAGCATATTCATTATAAAGAAACTGGTTTGAGCGACCATAAAATGCTTTTATGGAAAATAGATTTTAGTATTGAAAAAAGAGGACCTGGTGTTTGGATTTTAAACTCAGGACTTTTAAATAATGAAAACTATAGAAGAGAAATAGAAGAATTATTGGAAAGAGAGAAAGAAGATGGAATGTATTTAGAGGATAAACGATTATGGTGGCAAAATGTAAAGTATGAAATAAAAAAGAAATCTATAAAGTACAGCAAATTAGTACAGGGAGCTAAAAAAGCTAGGGAAGTAGAAATAAGAAGAAAAATTAAGGAAGAGACAAATAAGAGTGAAACACAAATAAAAAGACTCATAATGTTGGAGGAGGAGTTGAAAAAAAATGAGCAAGACAAGTGTAGAGGAGCTATATTAAGAAGCAAAGCAAAATATACAATTGAGGGAGAAAAGTGCACCAAATTTTTCTTTGATTTGGAAAAAAATAGAGGACGGTCAGAGTTAATAAAAGAATTACATACTAAAGAGGGCGAAATAGTTAGGGGGACGGAAGGTATCTTAAAGGAAGTTAAAGAGTATTATGAGGAGCTTTTTAGTACCCAAGGAATAGATGAACTGGAGAAAAATAAACTATTAGAGGGTGTTACTGCTAAAGTAGGAAAGGAGGATAAAGAGGAATGTGACAAGGAAATTAGTGAAGAGGAAATTATGGATGCTATAAATATGCTGAAAGGAAAGAAAAGTCCAGGGATAGATGGACTAATTAATGAGTTTTATAAAGTGTTTAGGGAAAAAATAAGCGGGGTTTTAAAGGAAGTATATCAGGAGATTTTTAGAAAAAAGGAATTTGACCAAAGGATGAGTATGGGATTGATGAAATTAATATATAAAAGAAAAGGAAGTAAAAATAAGTTAAATAATTTTAGGCCAATAACGATGTTGAACACGGATATGAAAATACTAGCCAAGGTTTTAGCAAACAGATTGAATAAGGTTTTACCCACAATTATAACAACCAACCAAGCGTATGGTGTAAAAGGAAGGGATATTGCAGACATAACTAGTGGAATAAGAGACATAATCAGTGTTTTAAATGAAAGGAAGGAGAATGGATATGTTATTAACTTAGATTTTGAAAAAGCTTTTGACAGGGTGGAGCACAGTTTTTTATTTGCAGTTTTGGAGCATTTTGGATTTGGGAGCATCTTTAAAGAATGGATTATAATTCTATATAGAAATGTAATGACAAAAGTGAAATGTAACGGCTTTTTAACAAAACCTTTTAAAATTACAAGATCAATTAGGCAGGGGTGCCCTCTATCAGCGCAGCTGTATACACTAGTAGCGGAACCATTAGGATTGATGATTAAAAAGGATAAAGATACTCAAGGTATTAGAATAGAAGAAGGAAAAGAGGGGAAAATTATTTTTCAGTATGCAGATGACACGACGTTGATATTAAAGGATTTGGAGAGTGTGAAGGAGGTAATGGGAAAAGTAAAGAGTTATGGTAAGGGTACAGGGGCAAAAGTAAATGAAGAAAAGACCGTGTACATGAGATTTGGGGGAGTACCTAGTTTGTTTGGGGGTTTCAACTTTGAAGAGGTTCAGGAAACAAAAATTCTGGGTGTGACCTTAGGTAAAGATGAAAAAGGGGCAAGAGAAAGAATGTTTGAAAATGTGGTGGGAGAAATGGAGAAGAGATTAAGATTTTGGAAGGGAAGATTTTTAAGTTTAAAAGGGAAAATTTTAGTGGTAAATGTGTTAATGTTATCTAAAATGTGGTACACTTTAACTGTGATGGCAACACCAAGATGGGTGGAAATGAGAATAAAAAGAAGTGTTGTAGAGTTTGTTTGGGAGAAAAAGCCCCCAAGGATTGCATATAAAACTTTGATTGGACAGATAGATAAAGGAGGGATGGGACTAGTTGACGTAGAAATAAAGAAAAAGAGTTTGAGAATCAAAGTGGTGAAAAAATACCTTGATAAAGAAGAGAAGGGAGAATGGAAAGAAACTATGAAGTACTTTCTTAAAAAATCGGGGGAGGGGAATATGGGGGATAGTGTTTTATGGATGAAAATGAAAGAATGGATGATTAAAGGGGTACCTGATTTCTATGGAGAAGTTTTAAAAGCTTGGGGACTTTTTCTCTCAAAGGTGGATTTTAAACCGGAAGGAAGAGAAGTAATTCTAAATCAACCACTGTTTTTTAATAAGCATATTGTGAACAATGGGAGAGAAATATTTTTTAAAAAGTGGTGGCAGGTTGGGATTTCAAGAGTGAGAGATGTATTGTATGAGGTAAGAGAAGGTTTTTTACCAGTTCAAGCCATCATTGATGAGCTGGAAGAGTCCAAGGAAGAATATGATCTAAGAAGTATTAAGAGACAATATGAAGAGTTGAAAAGTGCAATACCTAAAGAGTGGCTGAGTGAAATACAGAAAGGGGAAAAGAAAGAGGGGAAGGTCGAAGTTTATTTTATAAATCAAGATAAATGGATGGAGCTAAGATCAGGAAATGTTCAAATGTTTTATAAGGTATTTAGGGAAGGAGTTTTTAAAAAAACAAATTCAAATGATATGTGGTTAAGACACTTTAATGGGCTTAAAGAGGAAGAAATATGGGAAAATACACGGGGAATATTGGTGAGCGCAAATCTGGAGTGTCTCGATTATTTTATAAAGCATAATGTAATATGGTCAGAAATGAGGTTGTGTATGATAAAACAAGAACAAACTGCATTATGTAAGGTGTGTTATAAACAAGACGAGGGGTTGTTTCATTTGTTTTTACTGTGTGAGAAATTATTTTCTTTCTTTCAATACTTAAAAGAAATGATGAACGAGTTAGGAGTAAGAAAAGAAAATCAGGACTGGCAAAGAATTTTCATGTTAGGAGTGGCGGGAAAGTGTAGGAATAAAACCTTGATAAATCTGTTAATTGTTTTGGCGAAAAACGCTATATGGAAAAGGAGAAATATAGCCAAAAACAGGTCAGCTTGTATAGAGCTGGGGATATTGTTTAAGCACATGGTGGAGGACTATATGTTTACATTGTGCAATTATTGGAGACTGGAGGGAAAAGAGGAGATGTTTTTGGAAACGCTTTCTCTAGAAGTACGGAATGTTCTTTTTAAACATGGTATAAAAGTAGCTGTATAGAGAAAGAAAGTACATTTGTCCAATAATTGATTGTACAATGGAATATGTTTGTAATTAATAATTTTCTAAAAAAAAAAAAAAAAAAAAAAAAAAAAAAAGGCACGCCCGATCTCGTCTGATCTCTGAAGCTAAACAGGGTTGGGCCTGGTTAGTACTTGGATGGGAGACTTCCTGGGAATACCAGGTGCTGTAAGCTTTTGCTTTTCCTTCACTGGGCAGCTAACACACTTATCCAAGCTTCAGCATTCATGCGTTCTCCTTTACCCTTTAAATCTGATTGCTGCTTCTTTTTGCCTTTTGCTTTCTCTGTGACTTACTATTATTTATTTGTTTCGCTTAATTTAAATTATATTAACCAAGTATGACATTTCTGTTTAGAAATCGTTCAAAAATACGCTTCCACTCAAAGTGCGTCACCGCAACATAGAACTTTGAATCGATTAATTGAAATGTATATTTAGATAGTTATTTATTTATTTGACTTAATTTGATTCCTATTAAACACAGGCATGGCACTCTTGTTTTTAAATCTTTCAGAAATCGGTGTGTCTTCTTTAAATAGCCTGCTCTTGAGCATTGTATTCGCTTACGGCCATACCACAACCTCTGAGGTTAGTACTTGGATGGGAGACTTCCTGGGAATACCAGGTGCTGTAAGCTTTTGCTTTTCCTTCACTGTATTTTTCATGCGTGAGACTTACTATTATTTATTTGTTTCGCTTAATTTAAATTATATTAACCAAGTATGACATTTCTGTTTAGAAATCGTTCAAAAATACGAAGTTATAGAACTTTGAATCTTTGGCACCTCTTGTTTTTAAATCTTTCAGAAATACACCCGGTGTGTCTTCTTTAAATAGCCTGCTCTTGAGCATTGTATTCGCTTACGGCCATACCACCCTGGGCACGCCCGATCTCGTCTGATCTCTGAAGCTAAACAGGGTTGGGCCTGGTTAGTACTTGGATGGGAGACTTCCTGGGAATACCAGGTGCTGTAAGCTTTTGCTTTTCCTTCACTGGGCAGCTAACACACTTATCCAAGCTTCAGCATTCATGCGTTCTCCTTTACCCTTTAAATCTGATTGCTGCTTCTTTTTGCCTTTTGCTTTCTCTGTGACTTACTATTATTTATTTGTTTCGCTTAATTTAAATTATATTAACCAAGTATGACATTTCTGTTTAGAAATCGTTCAAAAATACGCCCCCATTTACTTCCACTCAAAGTGCGTCACCGCAACATAGAACTTTGAATCGATTAATTGAAATGTATATTTAGATAGTTATTTATTTATTTGACTTAATTTGATTCCTATTAAACACAGGCATGGCACTCTTGTTTTTAAATCTTTCAGAAATACACCCCCGGTGTGTCTTCTTTAAATAGCCTGCTCTTGAGCATTGTATTCGCTTACGGCCATACCACCCTGGGCACGCAGAGTGGTACAGTCCAGAGAGAGAGGCGGGAAAAATATAGCCAAACAGTGTTGTGAGTTTGAGAACTGCAAAAAGAAGCCTGTATATACATATATAAAAAAAAAAACCTTTTAAAAAAGGGAGAACTGGTGTGCAGCGGGGTTATTTACTCCCCAAACAGCGCTTGCTGTTTGGGGATAAATACTTTACGGGCTGAGAAGGCCACAACACTGGGTGACAAAATGGAGGTGGGAAGAGGCCTTGAGAAAAGGAACATGAGAGAAAAGGACGGAGAAGTGGATCAAAAAGGAAGGAATTATGAAAAGAAGCTCACAGTGCTGGTGGAAATAGAAGGAGAAGATAGAATAACAATGATGGAGTTGCTGAAAAAAGTGAGAGAAGATTGTGGAGTGGTTATCGGGTGCAGATACAAAACCCCGAAAGAATATGAGCTGACGATGGAAGAGGACAAAGGAAAGGAGAAGTTACTGGATGGACTGAGGATAAAGAAAAGTCGGGTGATGGCGAAAGAGGTGGACTGTATGGAGATGGTGGTCTCATTCCTCGGTCTGCCAACATATATCCAGGACGATACTGAGAAAGCTGTCAGACTGGGGAGTGAAAGCAGCCTCAAGAGTGAAGAGGAGAATGTGGCCGGGGACTGATATCGCTGACGGAACAAGGTTTTTAAAAGTAAAATTCAATGAGGAGGTAAAATCACTGCCGTATTCAACGAAGTTTGAGACATTGGGAGGGACGGAGCACTTCAGAGTGATACACGACAGGCAAGTGAAAGTCTGCCGGCTGTGTATTCAACCAGGTCATATTGTAAGAGACTGTCCGAGCTTCAGATGTTTCAAATGTGACAAGCAGGGGCACTACGCAAGAGAATGCAAGGAGGAGAACTGCAATATGTGCAATATGCGACCTGGACTGTGTGTGTGTGAAACACCGGCGGAGATGAGTGAGGAAAACATCAATGAGAGGGAGCCGGATCTGTATGATCTGGTTGAGGTGGACGAGGAGGAGGAGAGCGAAGAAGAGGAAGGTGCAGCGACTGGAAAAGAGGAGGGAACGGACACATGGAGTGGAGAAGAGAGAGCAGGGGAGTGGAGAGCGATTGAGAACGTGAGCAGTCAAGAGGAGGAGGGTCCACGGAGGAGGAGGAGAGAGAGAGAGAAAAAAAAGAAAGAGAGGAGAGCGGAACCAGGAAAGGAGGTCTTGGAGTGGGGAGACGAAGAAGGGGAGACAGCAAAAGGTGACGGCGAGAGTCAGGAGGTTGACAGCGCAAAAAGGCAAGGCGAAAAGATACAGGCGGAGGGAGGAGGAGGAAAGAGAGAGGTACCGGAGAGTCCAGCGATAAACGAGGGTGAGGACATGGACACAAGCGATGGAAAGAGAGTCCAGAAGAAAAGAAAAAATAAAGAAATGGAGAAGCACACTGCAGAAAGTAAGTCTTTGGAGTTTTTAAAATGAGTGTAAAATTCCGCAAAACCATGATACTTGCTATGTGGGGCATTATGAACATTGCCTGTTTGAATAGCAATGGGATAAGAGACGAGAATAAATTTGAGAAGGTGAAAGGTTTGATAAAAGCTGATATACTCTGCTTGCAAGAGACACACTGGGCTGATGATATAATGGACAATATAAGAAAGAGGTGGGAAGGTGATATTTTTGTCAACCACGGGAATGCGAAAGCCCGTGGTGTAGCAACCCTGATAAAAGGAGATAGAGTGAAGAATGTGAAACAAGTATACAAGGACGGTAATGGGAGACTGTTAGTGATTGAGTTTGTGTTTCACAATGAACTCTTCAGGCTGATAAACATTTATGCACCTAATATAGAAAATGAGAGAAAAGAAGTTTTTAAAGAAATGAAGCCGTTGTGTAAAGGTAACTATATTGTGGTTGGGGACTTTAATGTGTGGTGCACAAGACTGGATGCGTCAAACAGCGCAAACTTTAAGTCGGATGTATCCAGAAAATACTTAATTGAATGGATGCAAAATGAGGACATGGTTGATGTATGGAGGGAAGAGAATCCCTATAAAAAAGATTTTTCTAGAAGACAACTGGTGATGGGGGTTTTGAAACAAAGCCGTATAGATTTATGTTTAACCAAAAGGGAAATGTTAAAATATGTAACAAATGTGAAATATAAGTTTGTGGGAATAAGTGACCATGCTGTGATGATGGTTAAGATGGGTGTAAACGAGGGTGAGAGGGGAGGGGGAATGTGGTGTTTAAATGCAGAATTGCTAAAAGAAGAGGCATATAAAGAAAATATCAGAAAATGCATAAATTATGAAATGCAAAATGGATTATTTGATGAAAATATATGTGAGTGGTGGGAAAAAATGAAAGGGGAAATTAAAAAAAGAAGTATTCGATATGCAAAACAAAGGGATTTTATGAGAAGGAGTAAAGTTGAGGTAATGGAAAATGAATTGAAGAGGGAAGCAGAAAAAATAGAAAGCAATCCTGAGCAAGATAAAGAGCGCTTTGTGCAGATAAAAGCAGAAATAGAGGAGTATGAAAAAGAAAAGAGTAAGGGTGCAATAATAAGAAGTAGAGCGCAGTATGCGTTAGAGGGAGAAAGAAGCACAAAGTTCTTTCTAAACTTAGAAAAGAAAAAACAGAGGAAAAAGCAAATAACAGAGTTGGAAAATGAAAAAGGTGATAAAATTACTGATTTTGTGGAGATAATAAGAGAAGTAGAAGATTTTTATAAGGGGTTATTTAAGAAAGAAGGGGTAAAACAGGAGTGTGTGGAGGAAGTTTTGAATACTGTGAGTGCAAGGTTAAGTGAAAGTGAGAAAAATATATGTGAAAGAGATATAGGTATCGAAGAAATAAAAGAAGCAATAAAACAGACAAAGAGGAATAAAAGCCCAGGCTCAGATGGCTTAACGCACGAGTTTTATCAGACCTTTGTAGAGACTGTAGCACCAATATTGTGGAGGGTTTATAGGAGTATGGAAGAGAGTGGGGTAATGCCAGAGTCTATGGGGTTAGGAGTAATCACTATACTGTATAAAAATAAAGGCAGTCCACTCAAGTTAGAAAATTACAGACCGTTGAGTCTTTTAAACACAGATTATAAAATACTGACAAAAGTGCTGGCAAATAGGATAAAAGAGGTAGTAGGGTCAATAGTGTCACCAAGCCAAGCGTATAGTATAAAGGGAAGGGATATCACAGATACAATTTGCACAATAAGGGACGTAGTAGAAGGGATGGGGAAAGATGGGAAAGGAGGATTGGTTTTATCTATAGACTTAAATAAGGCATTTGACAGAGTGGAACATAGCTTTATAGAACAGACGATGGGGAAATTTGGATTTGGAGAGAGGATACAAAAGTGGATAAAATTAATATATGAAAATGCTAAAAGTTGTGTAAAAATTAATGGGTTTATTAACTGACCCCTTTCCTTTAGAGAGGTCAGTTAGGCAAGGTTGTCCGTTGTCAGCATTATTATACTCAATAACAGCCGAGCCGCTGGCGACACTTATTAAAAAAGATAAAGAAATAAAAGGTATTCAAATACCAAATGGAGGAGTGAGTATAATACACCAATATGCAGACGATACAACTTTTACAGTTAGGGACATAGAGAGCATAAATAAAATTAGAAAACAGATGGAAAAATATGGGAAAGCGTCAGGTGCAAAAATAAATGTGGAAAAGTCAGAAATAATGAATATAGGAGGAGTGATGGTTGAAGGGTCAGGTGTTCCATTTAAAATAACAAAAGATTTTATAAAGATTTTAGGGGTAAATGTAGGAGGGAATGCAAAAGAGGCAAGAGATGCAACATGGTCGGGAGTGCTAAACAAAATCAAACAAGTGTTACAGTTTTGGAGACTAAGAGAATTAAGATTAAGAGGCAAGGTGGTAGTTGTCAATTCTTTATTGTTAACTAAATGTAATTATGTGATGGGAGTAATTGATTTACCGGATTGGGTGTTAAATGGAATAAAAGAGGCTGTGAATATTTTTGTGTGGGGTGGGAAAGGAGTGAAAATATCAGCAAAAACATTAATAGCAGATTACAGTGAGGGGGGTTTGAGATTGACAGATTTAAATGTTAAAAGGAACGCAATAAGAGTGAAAACAATTAAAAAGTATTTATGTGGCAAAGTAGAATATGGGTGGAAGGGGTATATGAGAAAATATTTAAATGAAGGTGGAGGATGTGGTGAAGAAGGAGTGTTTATGGTTTTAAAAAAGCCAATGGATTGGGAAAATGCCTTTGTTTTATCAAGAAGTGTTTACTGCATGGGCTGAATTTGTGGTGAATGTAAATTATGAATGTGAAAACATAAATCAAGTGCATAATCAGCCAATATTCCTGAACCCAAGAATAAGGAGGGGAGGGAAAATGCTCTACAACAGACTGTTCATGAGAGCGGGGGTAAGGAAAGTAAAAGATTTGGCATATGAATATGTGAAGGGTTTTTTACCGAATAGGGCAATATATGATTGTGTGGTGGGGTGGGATGATGAAATTGAGAAAGCAAAAGTGGATGGTGAATGTGAAAACATAAAAAAAAGCCTGCCTGAAAAGTGGGTAGGAGGGATTGAAAGAGAAACTGCCAAAGTGGGAGATTGGGGAATACCTGAAATGTATATTGTGGAAAATGAGAGAAAAAAGTTTTTGTGGGAGATAAATGTGAAAACGATATACAAAATAATGGTGAAAAGGGAAATTAAAGTGCCGGCATCAGAGGCTGTATGGCCAAGAGTGTTTCCTGGCTTGAAAGTAAAGACAATATGGAGAAACTTAAATGTAAAATATAACGGACTGGACTGTGAGAATTTGGACTTCAAACTACGACACAACAGAATATACACAAAGGTTGTAATTCATCAAATGAACAAAAATGTGAGTAGAGAATGTGACATATGTGAGACAGAGCCAGAAACTCTAATGCACATTTTCTTTGAGTGCGAGGAGCTTGAGGAGTTCCATGCAACAATTAAAGAACTAATAAAAGATGGAATGGGAAAAGAGGTAGCAGGGGATGAGTGGAAAAAACTTTTTTTATTTGGTGAATGTACAAATCACAAGGATAAGAAGGTGAATTTATGGAACTTAATTTTGAGTAATGCAAGGTATGCAGTATGGGTGAGGAGGAATATGGCATATTTTGATAGAAAGAAAGTGGATGTGATTGATGTGTTCAAGAGTATTGTTAGGAAGAATGTGTTTCTAATGTGGAAATGCCTAAGCAAAGATGAGTTTGAAAAAGCATTTGTAGAAGAAAGTGGATTTATAAGTACAAAAGAAGGGTTAAGCATAAAGTTTTGAAAACAAATGGGTATGTTTAAGTTTGGTATTATTTATTTGTATTAATTTTGTTTGTTGTTCTTCTTTTTTAATTTTTTCTTCTTTTTTGATTATGTTTGAATGATGTAATGTGACTTAATTTCAAAGCTTATGTTGTATATGCTAAATAGGCATGACATGTAATGAGCTTGAGAATGTAATGTTTGATGTATGAAATATGAGTCATGTAAATATAATTTTTTGTACTTTTTGATAATAAAAAAAAAAAAAAAAAAAAAAAAAGCACGCTCTGAGTTGGTACGATCCAGGAAGTGTGATTTGGCAGTTTGGTGAGAGAGGCTCACCACAGTTTGAGTTTTCAAGTTTAAATAGTTTATTTGGGGTTATCAATTTATTTGTTTGTTTTTTTGTACACATTTTTCTTTATCCTCCCAGGCAGCATCCGCTGTTTGGGGGGATCCTCTTTTTTGAGCTTTTTCTACGGTCTTTCTTTTCTTTTGTTTGTTAGTTTTTTTTTTGAGGACAGACACATGGCAACGAATTTGGAATTGGCTGGAGGAACACGATTGGCAAACGAATACGGAACTGGACAAAGACAACGAGATGGGAATACGATGGATAAGGAACAAAGAATTATGGCAGATAGACACAAGGCAACAAATTTGGACTTGGCTGGAGAGACACGAATGGTGAATGAACATGGAACTGAAAAAAGACGACGAGATGGAAATGTGAAGGAACAAAGGAAAACCAACCCGAAGAAGAACTACCTGAAAGAAGCGACGGTGACAGTAGACATCTGTAACGTAAATGCGAGGGCAGAAGACATCATAAAAGCTGTAGCTGAAAAGATCGGCAGAGGGAATGTCTTGGCGGTAAGACCCAAACAGAATAAAGAGTATGAAGTGACCTTAGAAAACGTGGAAGATGTTGAACTGCTGGTCGACGGATTAAAAATAAAAGATATACTGTGTGAGGTGAAGAGACTGCAAAACAGAGACTATGTTGTCTCGTTCATGCACATGCCGGCGTACATTGACGATCAGGTAATTATAGATAAACTGGAAGGGTGGGGAGTTACCCCAATTTCGGACATCAAAAGACGCGTTTATCCGGGCACGACCGTTGAAGATGGCACAAGGTTTTTAAAATCCCGTTTCCCTGAGGAAGTTTTGACACTCCCGTATAGCACAAGGCTGGAAACGGCCGAAGGGTTTCAGTATTTTAGGGTGATGCACAGCCATCAGATTAAAACCTGTCGGCTGTGCATGAGCCCTGAGCATGTCTTGAAAGACTGCCCGGAATTTAAGTGCTACAAGTGCGAGGAGAGGGGACATTTTGCCAGGGATTGTAACGCAGTCAAGTGCCCGGATTGCAAAAAGGTTTTAATTAAGTGTGAATGTTGGTATGAGGACGAAGAGACTCATGTGCGCGGGCAGGTGCATGAACGAGATGGACTATCTGAACAAGAAGAAGAGGGCATGTCAGAAATAAGAGAAGATCAAGCGGCTGATAATGATTGTGATGGGGAACAGGAGGAGGAAGAGAAGATGGACGAGGACTGCTCAAAACAAGAGGATGGAATTGAGGTGCAAGGGATTACAAATGAGACTGTGAGGAATGAGATTGACAGGCAAGCACAAGATGAACAACGCAAAAACACGGGGGAAGACACAGAACAAAAACACCAGCGTTCACAAGACAGTCAGGAAAAAGGAACTTGGACACAGATCGCTATTTCTGATGCCTTTGAGGACATTTCAGATGCAGAGACAGAGCTAAATGACGGCGGAGAAGGGAAGGAGGCAGACACATTGAAGAGAACCACAAGAAAAGGTCTAACTAAGGTAAAGTCAAGTTTAGAAGCAAGAAAGAAAAGAAATGCTAAAGACTACTTAAGGAATCGTTTTGAACTGTTGAAGGACTTGGATGACATAAGCTAAAGATATGGGTTTAATGGAAGACTATATTTATTTATTTTTAATGGTTTTAAGTCTGGCTACTTTTAATGCCAGAGGGCTTGCAGATATTAACAAGTTTGAAAAAGTGAAAGAGATGTTTAAAAATACAGATGTAATATTTCTTCAAGAAACAAACTGGAGAGAAAAACACTTATGTGAAATAAGCAAGAGGTGGGAAGGAGATATCATATGCAGTAGCGATGATAAGAGATATGGCAGAGGGATAGCCATTTTAATAAGAGAAAATACAAATGTTGTTTGTAAAGTTGTTTACAATGATGATGTCGGGAAAGTTCTGGGCGTAGAAATGACACATGATGATAAGAAGGTATTTGTGATAAATGTGCATGCGCCCAATGAAGAGAAGGCGAAGAGAGAGTTTTTTAAAGATATAGGGATGCTGTTAATGAAATACAAGAATGTAATTTTATTGGGGGATTTTAATACTGTCTTAAGCAAGTTGGATATGGCTGACGGAATGGTATTTAAAAATGATACAGGAAGAAAAGAGTTGAAATTATTGATGGAAAATAATAATATGGTTGATGTGTGGAGAGAAAGAAATGGAAAAATCAGACAGTATTCAAGAAGGCAGCTGGTGGGAAACTTCATGTGTCAAACGAGAATTGATTTTATTTTAGCTTCAAGGAATATAGAAGGTTTTATCGAAAAGCTAAGATATGAGGAAACAAGTTTAAGTGACCACAAACCATTATTCATGCAAATTGACTGGAGCACTATTAAAAGAGGGCCGGGGGTGTGGGTTTTAAATGTTGGAGTATTAAAAAGAGATAATTACGTTCAAGATATAAAAGAATTAATAGAAAACGAAAAACAGAACGATATGTTTGTGGAAGACAAACGAATGTGGTGGGAAAATGTTAAGTTTTTAATTAAAAACCATACCATACAGTTTTGTGGAGAATTAGAGAAATGTAAAAGGTACACAGAAAAAGAAATTAGAGAGAACCTAGAAAAGGAGCTGAATCAGAATGAGAAAAATATGTCAAAAATAAAAGAGTTAGAAGATAAACTTAAAGTGTTAGAAGAGGGGAAATATGAGGGTGCACGTTTGAGAAGTAAAGCTCGATATATTGTTGAAGGAGAAAAATGCACAAAATTTTTCTTTAATTTAGAAAATAGGAAGGGGAAAATGGAAATGATAAAAGTTGTTAAAAAGGAGAATGGGGAAGAAGTAAATAATAATAAAGAAATACTAGAAGAGATGGAAAGTTATTATGAAAAATTATTTACAACCGAAGGGGTGCAAGATGAAAGCGAAGAACTGTTTGAAATAATAGAAACTAAAGTTGAAAAGGAAGATAAAGAAATTTGTGACATGGAGATAAGTGAAAGCGAAATAGGAAGGGCTATAGACGAGCTGAATAGAAATAAAAGTCCGGGGATCGACGGTCTGGGAAGTGAATTCTATATAGTCTTCAAGGAGTTTTTAATCAGCATTTTAAAGGAACTGTATGATGACATTTTTAAGAAGGGAAAAATGAATTTAAGAATGAGTATGGGACTAATGAAAATTATTTACAAGAAGAAAGGAGACAAGAAAGAATTAAAAAATTATAGACCTTTGACAATGCTGAACACCGATTTAAAAATTTTATCTAAAGTTTTAGCTAATAGACTCAAGGAGGTGATGCCGAAAATTATTAAGACAAATCAAGCTTACGGAGTGAAGGGAAGGGACATAGCGGACACAACAATAAGTGTGAAGGACATTATAAGTTATATAAAGGAGAAAAATTTGGATGGTTACATTATAAGTCTTGATTTTGAGAAAGCGTTTGACAGAGTGGAGCATCAATTTTTATTTGGGATTTTAAAGAGCTTTGGGTTCGGAGATAATTTTATTAAATGGATCAAGATCTTATATAAAGGAGTGGGGACGAGGATAAAGTGTAATGGGTTTTTAACAAAGTATTTTAAGCTCACAAGATCTGTAAGGCAGGGATGCCCCCTTTCAGCACTTTTATATTCCTTGGTGGCAGAGCCTTTGGGTTTAGCTATGAGACGAGAGAAAAATGTGAGAGGTATTCAAATTGAAGGAGGTGGATGTGGGAATAGTATCTTCCAATACGCCGACGATACAACTTTAATTGTGCGAGACTTGCAGAGTGTTAAAACGGCAATGGATGTAGTCCAGAATTTTTGCAGAAAATCAGGAGGGAAAATAAATGTTGATAAAACAAAGTATATGAGATTTGGCAAGGCTTCAGGGTTATCAGATGTTTTTATTTTTAAAGAAGTTAAGGAAATTAAGATTTTAGGAGTTTTGATGGGAGACGATGAAAATAAAATAAATGGCATTATGTGGGAAGGAATTTTAGGAGACATTGAAAGAAGGTTGAACTGGTGGAAATTGAGAAACATATGTCTCAAAGGAAAGGCTTTAATTTTAAACGCTTTAATGGTCTCAAAAATTTGGTATGTTTTATATGTCGCATGTATGCCATTGTGGGCTGAAAAGAGACTGAAGAAATGTTTTACTGAGTTTTTATGGGAGGGAAAGCCATCTAGAATTGCATATGACACGCTCATAGGGCCAGTTGAGAAAGGGGGCTTGGGACTCATTGATGTGGCTCAAAGAAAGAAATGTTTAAGAGTCAAACTTGTGAAGAAATTCCTGGATGAGAAAATTGATACTGTGTGGAAAAAAACTATGTTGTATTTTTTAAACAAGTGTGGGAATTTTAATTTGGGAGAGAGTATTTTATGGATGAAAACAAAAAATTGGATGTGGAAAGAAGTGCCAGACTTTTACAAAGAACAGATGAGTGCCTGGGGAGAGTTCTTAAAGAATGTACAGTACATTCCTAGGGGAAGAGAAGATATTTTAAATCAACCATTATTTCTAAACAAGAATATTGTGAATCAGGGAAAAGAGGTGTTTTTTAAGAAATGGTGGGATGTGGGAATAACGAGAGTAAGAGATGTGTTGTACGAGTTTAAAGAAGGTTTTTTACCCGTTCAATATGTGGTCGATACAATGGAGGAAGCTAAGGAGGATTACACTAGACAAGAGATCACTAATAAGTATTGTGTGATCAAAAATGCCATACCGCAAGAATGGATAGACCAAATTGAAAGCATGGAACCGGGCAAACAGGAGAAGGATGTGTATGCAATGTGTGGTGAGAAAATACATGTTTTTAAAGAATGTACTGTTAAAATGTTTTATGGAGCTTTTAGGGATGGGATTTTTAAGAAACCTAATGCAAACGAGTACTGGTTGCAAAAATACAAAGACTTGAAAGAAGAAAATGTATGGAATAACATAAAAGGAAGGATTGTGGAAACGAAACTGGCAAACTTAGAATTTTTAATAAGACACAAAGCAATATTCACAGATGTGATCTTACATAAGATCAAAATGGAGCAGAGCTCCACATGTAAAGTATGCAACGAAGAGGACGAGGGTTTTCTACACGTGTTTTTACATTGCACAAAACTGGACTTTTTTAAAGCAAAATACAAAAGACTTTTTGAACTGTTGAAAGGAGGGCAATATGAAAATGAAACGGACTGGAATCAAACTGTAATGTTGGGTGTAAATGCGAAATGTAAAAATGGGAAAGTCATTAATTTACTTGTGATGCTTATGAAGGGGGCGATATGGGAAAGGCGGGTGGTGGCAAAAAGAGAGAAATTTGTCATGGAAATTGAACTGGTTTTTAAACGAAAAGTTACAAATTATTTGAAATGCTTGTATTGTTATTTTAAGAACTCTGATAAGCTCAATGACTTTTATCATGTTTTTACTGATAATGTATGTAAGATTTTTGAGGAGTTTGATTGGGAAATGCCTGATGATGTCGGCTGAGCTCACTGTGATGTAAACTTTTCTGTAAAAAATCTGTATTGTTAAAGTGTACATATTGATTTTACAATAAAAAAAAAAAAAAAAAAAAAAAAAGGGCGATAGAGAGCTACAGGAAGTGTTGGCTGCAGTTGGGAGAGGAAGGCTCTCCTCCATTTTGTTTTTTGTGTTTGTTTGTGAGCTTTTTGTGGACTTTAAGTTAGTTTTTTTGTGTAGTTTGTCAGGTTTAAACCACCTAACAGCAGCTTTTTGCTGGCTGGAGGGTGGTTTTATTTTTTGTTTGTTGCTTTTTTTGGCCTTTTTGCTTTTTTGGCCAAGTGTGTTTTTTGTAATGGACGGACCCACGGTTAAAGACTCGGAAATGGCTGGAGAGACAGGAAAGGACAACGACAATGGACTGGATTACCGACAACGAGCTGGAAACAGAAAGGATGGAGAAATGAGGAAAAGGCTTGGGGAAAGGAAATATCTAAAAGAGGCAACTGTGATTGTGGAAGTGGATAAAGTGAGTGGAATAAAAGCAGAGGATGTTATCAAAGCAGTATCAGAGAGGATCGGAGGAGGGAAAATATTGGCGGTGAGACCAAGACAAGGAAAAGAATATGAAGTAACAATGGAGAAGGAGGAAACATGTGAGGAACTGATGGATGGACTGACAATTAAAGGTACAAACTGTGAGGTAAAAAAATTACAAAACAGAGAATATGTTGTTTCTTTTATGCATTTGCCCGTCTACCTGGACGATAAACAAATTTTAGAGAAATTGGAGGGTTGGGGTGTTTTCCCCATTTCAAAAATTAAAAGGAGGTTTTACACGGGCAGTGATATTGAAGATGGCACGAGGTATGTCAAAGTGAGGTTCCCCAGAGAGGTGATGTCCCTCCCGTACAGCACGAAGATGGAGACAGCAGAAGGTCATCAGTATTGCAGGGTGATGCACAGCTGCCAGGTTAAAACCTGTCGGTTGTGCATGAGCCCCGAGCATCTGCTGAAAGATTGCCCAGATTTTAAGTGTTTTAAGTGCGGGGATAAAGGACATTTCGCACGGGACTGTAATACTGTCAAGTGCCCAGACTGCCATGAGTTTTTAATTAGATGTGAGTGTTGGATGGGAGAGGGGGAAGGAGGTGGAGAAGACCGGGTGGATGGGCAGATGCATGAAATAAACAACAAGGAAAGAAACAACGAAGAGGAGCAGGAAGCAGAGAAACTGCAACAAAATGAAACCGAAGCGGAATCAGAGAACAGAGAGGAAGGAGAAGGAGAAAAGGAGCATGATGAGGATAAGGAACAGACAACAGAAAAGGACACCCAAAGGACAGAAATGGAAATTTCGGACAGTTTTAAAAGTTTTCGGGAGGACGTGGACAGAGATGGACAAGGAATGGAAGATCAAACTAAAGAAACGGACAGTGAAGAAGAAGTAAAGATGGACAACACAGGAAAAGGCAGAGGGGCAAGAGGACAATTAAGAAGAAGAACTTTAAAGGTAAAACCAAATTTAGAAAATGCAAGAAAAAAGAAACTGACAAGGGGCCTAGTCAAAAGTGTAAATAGATATGAAGTGTTAAGAGGGCTGGAGGGAGAAGATGGAGAATAATGGTTTTTAGGTACTTATTTTTCTTTATTTTAATGGTTCTGAGCTGTGTTACTTTTAATGCAAGGGGACTGATGGACATGGGGAAATTTGAAAGAGTGAAAGAAAAATGTAAAGGAGAAGATGTTATCGCTTTGCAAGAAACAAACTGGAAAGAGAGTGTGATGATGGACTGTAAAAAGAAATGGGATGGGGATATTTTATATAACAATGGTGATGGAAGGCTTGGAAGAGGAGTGGCGTTTTTAATAAGAAAAGATGTTTTTAATGCAAGCAAAGTAGTGTATAAAGATAAGTTGGGGAAATGTATGGTGGTAGAAGTAAATTGTGAAGGGCGGGAACTGATTTTAGTAAATGTACATGCACCAACAGAGGAGAAAGGAAAGAAAGAATTTTTTAATGTTTTAAGGAGTATTGTAAATAAATATAAAGAAATAATAATACTGGGGGATTTCAATACTGTTTTCAGCAAGCAGGATATGGCTGAAGGAATGGTTTTTAAATCAGATGCAGGGAGAAAAGAATTAAAGGAATTGATGAGTGACAATAACTTAATAGATGTGTGGAGAGAAATGAATGGAGGAAAAAAGGATTTTTCAAGAAGGCAAATAGTGGGGAATTTTATATGTAAAACAAGAATTGATTATGTGTTGTGTACAAGAAATGTGGGGAATTTTATTGAAAAAATCACATATGAAGAAACCAGTTTTAGTGATCATAAGTTTTTACGTTTTAAAATAGATTGGAGTAATATGCAAAGGGGACCGGGAGTTTGGATTTTAAACACAAAGGTTTTAAAGAATGAATACTATGTTTCAAAGGTTAAAGAGATTATGGAAAAGGAAAAGGAAAATGAAATGTATAAAGAGGATAAGAGAATATGGTGGGAGAATGTAAAGTTTTTAATAAAAAAATTCTCTATTAAGTATTGCAGTATTTTGCAGAAAAGCAAAATATGCAAAGAAAGAGAAATAAAGGGAAGTTTAGAAAAGGAATTGAATAAAGGAAATAAAGATATACAAAAAATAAAAGAAATGGAGGGAAAACTGAAAGAAATGGAAGAACAAGAATTTGAGGGGGCGATGTTAAGGAGCAAAGCAAAATATTTGGTGGAGGGAGAAAAATGTACAAAGTTCTTTTTTGATCTGGAAAAAAAGAGAGGGAAAGCTGAAATGATAAAAGAAATAAGAGGGGAAAATGGGGATATTGTAGAAGGGAATGAAAATATTTTAAAAGAAATAAAGACTTTTTATGAGGATCTGTTTAGTGCAAGGGGTGTAGAAAGGGAAGAAAAAAATAAACTGTTGAATCAGATAAAAGCAAAAGTAAGCGAGGAAGATAAAAAAGAATGTGATCAAGAAATCAGAGAAGAAGAGATTGAACAAGCAATAAACCAACTTAATAAAAAGAAGAGTCCGGGAATAGATGGTTTGGGAACTGAATTTTATGTATGTTTTAAAGGAGTTTTAACAAAGACTTTAAATGAGGTTTTTAAAGAAATTTATGAAAAAGGAGAAATTAATGAAAGAACAAGAATAGGGTTAATGAAACTGGTATATAAAAGGAAGGGAGAAAAGGTAGATTTAAAAAACTATAGGCCAATCACGATGTTAAATACAGATCTTAAGATTTTAGCGAAGGTTTTAGCAAACAGATTAAAGGAAGTTATTCCAAGTATAATTGAAACAAACCAAGCATATGGAGTAAAGGGAAGAGATATAGCTGACATAAAAATGAGCATAAGAGACACAATATGGTATATGAAGGATAAAAGTGAGGATGGATATGTAATTAGTCTGGACTTTGAAAAAGCGTTTGATAGGGTGGAACACGGGTATTTATTTGAGGTGTTAAGGAATTTTGGTTTTGGGGAGAATTTTATCAAATGGATAGAGATTTTATATAAGGGTGCATTAACAAGGATAAAATGTAATGGGTTTTTAACAGACTGTTTTAAAATCACAAGATCAATTAGGCAGGGTTGCCCACTTTCAGCTTTACTGTATTCGCTTGTATCAGAACCTTTGGGATTAGCTATAAAACAAAAAGAAGCAATAATAGGGATAAAAATAGAAGAAAACAATGATGAAGGGAAAGTTTTTCAATATGCCGATGACACAACAATAATTGTTAAAGGAAAAGATAGCGTCAACGAAGTAATGAATGTTGTAAAAGAATTTTGTAAAGGATCGGGAAGTAAAATAAATGAGGAGAAAACCGTATATATGAGATTTGGTAAAGCTGAGGTTTTAATGGATTGTTTTAACTTCAAGGAAGTGGAACAAATTAAGATTTTAGGAATTTTAATGGGCAAAAATGAAAGAAAAGTAAGAGATGAAATGTGGGAAGAACTAGTAACAGATATAGAAAGAAGGTTACATTTTTGGAAATTGAGAACAATAAATTTGAAGGGGAAGGTTTTAATATTGAATGTTTTAATGGTTTCTAAGCTTTGGTACGCTTTGTATGTATCAGAGATACCTTTGTGGACAGTGAAGAGATTGAAAAAATGTTTTCTTGACTTTTTATGGGAGGGAAAACCAGCAAGAATAGCGTATAACACAATTTTAGGGGAGGTAGAGAAGGGGGGCTTAGGTTTAATGGATGTGGAACAGAGAAAAAATGGTTTGAGAGTAAAAATAGTGAAGAAATACCTACAAGAAGAGAGCAAAGCTGAGTGGAAAAAAACTATGAAATACTTTTTAAACAAATGTGGGAATTTTAACATGGGTGATGGAATATTATGGATGAAAACGAAAATCTGGATGACGGAAGGATTACCTGAGTTTTATAGGGAAATATTTAGTGCCTGGGGAAACTTTTTAACAAAAATTGTATACAATCCACAAGGGAGAGAAAATATTTTGAATCAACCTCTGTTCTTAAATAACAACATTTTAAATCAAGAGAAAAAAATATTTTTTAAGAAATGGCTGGAAGTGGGGATAACAAGAGTGAGAGATGTTTTGTATGAATTTAAAGATGGGTTTTTACCGATACAATATATTGTGGATACAATGGACGAAGCAAAAGAGGAATACAGTAAACAAGAAATAACAAACAAATTTGAAATCATTAAAAATGCAATACCTAAGGAGTGGATTAATAAAATAGAGAGTATGGAAGGAGAGCAAACAGAGGAGAATATTTATGTGAAACTGGGTGGAGAAATGTATGATTTTAACGGATGTACTGTAAAAAGGTTTTATTGTGTTTTTAGAGATGCAGTTTTTAAAGAGCCGATTGTAAATAAGTACTGGGTGGGGAAATTCAATGATCTAAAAGAAGAATGTATATGGGGAAACATGAGGGGGAGGTGTGTGGGAACAAAGTTGGAATGTTTGGAGTATTTTATAAGACATAAGGTGGTTTTTACTGAGATTATTTTAAATAAAATAGGAATGGAGCAACATGCTATGTGTAAAGTGTGCCAGGAAAAAGAAGAGGGGTTTTTACATCTGTTTTTATATTGCAAAGAATTGGAGGAATTTTTAAATAGATGTAAATGTTTAGTTAAAGATTTGACTGGGGAGTGGGATGAAACTGTAATAGAATGGAACAGAGTGGTGATGTTTGGATGGGAAAACAAGTGCCAAAATAAAACCTTTATTAATCTGTGTGTAATGCTAATGAAAAGTGCAATATGGGAGAGAAGAATTGTGGCTAAAAAGGAAAAAATAGTTTTGGATGTTTGGACTGTTTTTAAAAGGAAAACAGAAGTGTACATGGAAAGACTGTATGTATATTTTAAAAGTGAAGATATGTTGGATGCATTTTATGCTGTGTTTACACCAAAGGTTTGTTGTGTTTTAAAAGATTTATTGTGGAAGCTGCCGGGGAGTGCAGGAGATTGTTGAAATATGTATGAATTATGTGATGTATGATGTGATGGAAAGATGATTGTACAATAAAAAAAAAAAAAAAAAAAAAAAAAAAAAAAAGGCACGCCCGATCTCGTCTGATCTCTGAAGCTAAACAGGGTTGGGCCTGGTTAGTACTTGGATGGGAGACTTCCTGGGAATACCAGGTGCTGTAAGCTTTTGCTTTTCCTTCACTGGGCAGCTAACACACTTATCCAAGCTTCAGCATTCATGCGTTCTCCTTTACCCTTTAAATCTGATTGCTGCTTCTTTTTGCCTTTTGCTTTCTCTGTGACTTACTATTATTTATTTGTTTCGCTTAATTTAAATTATATTAACCAAGTATGACATTTCTGTTTAGAAATCGTTCAAAAATACGCCCCCATTTACTTCCACTCAAAGTGCGTCACCGCAACATAGAACTTTGAATCGATTAATTGAAATGTATATTTAGATAGTTATTTATTTATTTGACTTAATTTGATTCCTATTAAACACAGGCATGGCACTCTTGTTTTTAAATCTTTCAGAAATACACCCCCGGTGTGTCTTCTTTAAATAGCCTGCTCTTGAGCATTGTATTCGCTTACGGCCATACCACCCTGGGCATGCTCTGAGTTGGTACGATCCAGGAAGTGTTTGTGCCTGCAAGACAGAGAGAGAGGCTCTCTGAGTATTTTTTGTTTAAAAGTTTGTTAAAATCTATAAAAGTACTGAGTGCTTTTCTACTTTTTTTGTTTTTGACCACTTGCCAACAGCCTTGTGCTGTTTGGGGAGTGGGTGGTTTAAAATGGGAGAAACGGACGGATTACTCGGTAAAGACATGGGAATGGCAGCAGACAATGGGAAAGGCAACGACCAAGGAAAAGGACAACGACGACGGGAACATAATGAAGCAAACAAGAATGAAAGCAAGCGGAAGTATGCAAAAGAGGCAACAGTAACTGTGGACATGGGAGAAGTTAATGATGGTAAAGCAGAGGATTTAATTAAAGCGATAGCAGGAAAAGTTGGAGTGAGTATGATACTTGCAGTAAGGCCCAAACAAAACAGACAATATGAAGTGACTTTGACAAATGAAGAAACGTGTGATGACATAATGGATGGATTGGAAATTAAAGGTGCAAAATGTGATGTGAAAAAGCTACAGGAGAGGGAGTACGTAGTTTCATTTATGCATCTGCCAGCCTACCTTGAAGACCGCAACATTATGGAGAAATTGGAAGGGTGGGGTGTAACCCCTACCTCGACAATAAGGAGGAGATACTACACGGGGACAGAAATAGAAGACGGGACGAGGTTTGTACGGGTGAAGTTCCCCAAGGAGGTGGCGTCACTCCCATATAGTACCAGCTTCGAGACGGCCGAGGGAACGCAACATTTCAGGATCATACACAATCGGCAGGTTAAAATCTGTCGTTTGTGTATGAGTCCAGAGCACATTTTTAAGGATTGCCCGGAGTTTCAATGTTACAAATGTCAACAACAGGGGCATTTCGCAAGGGACTGCAGAGCAGTGAAGTGTCCTGACTGTCTAGAAGTCCTGGATAAATGCCAATGCTGGATGGGAGGAGAAAGCGAGCAAGAAGAGAAACAGAGGGAGGTAGGAGGGAAGGTGCAGGACGAGATGGAGCTAACCCGAGCGGAAGTGCAACAAGAGGAAACGACGGCGGAAAAAAATGGAGAAAATAATGATGGTAAAGAGAGCAGTGAGCATATTGGAGAGGAAGAAGCAGAAGAGACGGAGGGAGGAGCCAATACATCTGAGGAGGAAGTAGGACATAGGAGAACTGAACAGATGGAAGTGGAAAGTGGGAAAAGAGGTAGTGATTCGGAGGAGGACAGTGCTACATGTGAAATGGGGAAAAGGCAGAAGGCGGAAAAGAAAGGCAAAGGATGGGGACCAGTACTGAGAAGAAGGTCAATAAAGGTAACACCAAGACTTGATTTGCCTAGGAAAAAAGCATTAAGAAATAGCTTTGAAGTACTGAGAGATTTGGAGGAGAATGGGGATGATTGATAAATATGTTGATTTTAAATTACTTATTATTCTTTTTGATGGCTATACGACTTGCATGTTGGAATGCAAGAGGGTTGATGAGTAAAGAAAAATTCAGTATGGTGAAAGAGATATGTAAAAATGAAGAAGTTATTTTATTACAAGAAACGAACTGGAAGAATGAGGTAATGGACGATTTTAAAAAGAGATGGAATGGAGAAATGTTCTATAACAATGGAGATGGAAGAATGGGAAGAGGAGTGGCTATTCTAATAAGGGAAGATGTGGATTTTGAAGTAAAAGAAATATATAATGATTTGAAAGGAAAATGTAATGCCATTGAAATCAGACAAGGGGAGAAAGCTTTTGTGATAATCAATGTACATGCACCTACACAAGAGAAAGAAAAAAAGAAATTCTTTGAAGATTTACAAATTTTAACTAAGAAATGGGAAAACGCAATATTAGTTGGGGATTTTAATACAGTTTTTAGCAAATTTGACATGGCAGATGGAATGGTTTTTAAAACAGATGTTGGGAGGAAATTTTTAATTGCAATGATGGAGGAGGATAATTTGATAGACGTTTGGAGAGAAAAGAATCAAAGAAAAAGAAACTTTTCAAGAAGACAACTAGTTGGGAACTTTATGTGCCAAACAAGAATAGATTTTATTTTAAGTAAAAGAGATATGGAGTGTTTTCTGGAGCATATTCATTATAAAGAAACTGGTTTGAGCGACCATAAAATGCTTTTATGGAAAATAGATTTTAGTATTGAAAAAAGAGGACCTGGTGTTTGGATTTTAAACTCAGGACTTTTAAATAATGAAAACTATAGAAGAGAAATAGAAGAATTATTGGAAAGAGAGAAAGAAGATGGAATGTATTTAGAGGATAAACGATTATGGTGGCAAAATGTAAAGTATGAAATAAAAAAGAAATCTATAAAGTACAGCAAATTAGTACAGGGAGCTAAAAAAGCTAGGGAAGTAGAAATAAGAAGAAAAATTAAGGAAGAGACAAATAAGAGTGAAACACAAATAAAAAGACTCATAATGTTGGAGGAGGAGTTGAAAAAAATGAGCAAGACAAGTGTAGAGGAGCTATATTAAGAAGCAAAGCAAAATATACAATTGAGGGAGAAAAGTGCACCAACTTTTTCTTTGATTTGGAAAAAAATAGAGGACGGTCAGAGTTAATAAAAGAATTACATACTAAAGAGGGCGAAATAGTTAGGGGGACGGAAGGTATCTTAAAGGAAGTTAAAGAGTATTATGAGGAGCTTTTTAGTACCCAAGGAATAGATGAACTGGAGAAAAATAAACTATTAGAGGGTGTTACTGCTAAAGTAGGAAAGGAGGATAAAGAGGAATGTGACAAGGAAATTAGTGAAGAGGAAATTATAGATGCTATAAATATGCTGAAAGGAAAGAAAAGTCCAGGGATAGATGGACTAATTAATGAGTTTTATAAAGTGTTTAGGGAAAAAATAAGCGGAGTTTTAAAGGAAGTATATCAGGAGATTTTTAGAAAAAAGGAATTTGACCAAAGGATGAGTATGGGATTGATGAAATTAATATATAAAAGAAAAGGAAGTAAAAATATAGTTAAATAATTTTAGGCCAATAACGATGTTGAACACGGATATGAAAATACTAGCCAAGGTTTTAGCAAACAGATTGAATAAGGTTTTACCCACAATTATAACAACCAACCAAGCGTATGGTGTAAAAGGAAGGGATATTGCAGACATAACTAGTGGAATAAGAGACATAATCAGTGTTTTAAATGAAAGGAAGGAGAATGGATATGTTATTAACTTAGATTTTGAAAAAGCTTTTGACAGGGTGGAGCACAGTTTTTTATTTGCAGTTTTGGAGCATTTTGGATTTGGGAGCATCTTTAAAGAATGGATTACAATTCTATATAGAAATGTAATGACAAAAGTGAAATGTAACGGCTTTTTAACAAAACCTTTTAAAATTACAAGATCAATTAGGCAGGGGTGCCCTCTATCAGCGCAGCTGTATACACTAGTAGCGGAACCATTAGGATTGATGATTAAAAAGGATAAAGATACTCAAGGTATTAGAATAGAAGAAGGAAAAGAGGGGAAAATTATTTTTCAGTATGCAGATGACACGACGTTGATATTAAAGGATTTGGAGAGTGTGAAGGAGGTAATGGGAAAAGTAAAGAGTTATGGTAAGGGTACAGGGGCAAAAGTAAATGAAGAAAAGACCGTGTACATGAGATTTGGGGGAGTACCTAGTTTGTTTGGGGGTTTTAACTTTGAAGAGGTTCAGGAAACAAAAATTTTGGGTGTGACCTTAGGTAAAGATGAAAAAGGGGCAAGAGAAAGAATGTTTGAAAATGTGGTGGGAGAAATGGAGAAGAGATTAAGATTTTGGAAGGGAAGATTTTTAAGTTTAAAAGGGAAAATTTTAGTGGTAAATGTGTTAATGTTATCTAAAATGTGGTACATTTTAACTGTGATGGCAACACCAAGATGGGTGGAAATGAGAATAAAAAGAAGTGTTGTAGAGTTTGTTTGGGAGAAAAAGCCCCCAAGGATTGCATATAAAACTTTGATTGGACAGATAGATAAAGGAGGGATGGGACTAGTTGACGTAGAAATAAAGAAAAAGAGTTTGAGAATCAAAGTGGTGAAAAAATACCTTGATAAAGAAGAGAAGGGAGAATGGAAAGAAACTATGAAGTACTTTCTTAAAAAATCGGGGGAGGGGAATATGGGGGATAGTGTTTTATGGATGAAAATGAAAGAATGGATGATTAAAGGGGTACCTGATTTCTATGGAGAAGTTTTAAAAGCTTGGGGACTTTTTCTCTCAAAGGTGGATTTTAAACCGGAAGGAAGAGAAGTAATTCTAAATCAACCACTGTTTTTTAATAAGCATATTGTGAACAATGGGAGAGAAATATTTTTTAAAAAGTGGTGGCAGGTTGGGATTTCAAGAGTGAGAGATGTATTGTATGAGGTAAGAGAAGGTTTTTTACCAGTTCAAGCCATCATTGATGAGCTGGAAGAGTCCAAGGAAGAATATGATCTAAGAAGTATTAAGAGACAATATGAAGAGTTGAAAAGTGCAATACCTAAAGAGTGGCTGAGTGAAATACAGAAAGGGGAAAAGAAAGAGGGGAAGGTCGAAGTTTATTTTATAAATCAAGATAAATGGATGGAGCTAAGATCAGGAAATGTTCAAATGTTTTATAAGGTATTTAGGGAAGGAGTTTTTAAAAAACAAATTCAAATGATATGTGGTTAAGACACTTTAATGGGCTTAAAGAGGAAGAAATATGGGAAAATACACGGGGAATATTGGTGAGCGCAAATCTGGAGTGTCTCGATTATTTTATAAAGCATAATGTAATATGGTCAGAAATGAGGTTGTGTATGATAAAACAAGAACAAACTGCATTATGTAAGGTGTGTTATAAACAAGACGAGGGGTTGTTTCATTTGTTTTTACTGTGTGAGAAATTATTTTCTTTCTTTCAATACTTAAAAGAAATGATGAACGAGTTAGGAGTAAGAAAAGAAAATCAGGACTGGCAAAGAATTTTCATGTTAGGAGTGGCGGGAAAGTGTAGGAATAAAACCTTGATAAATCTGTTAATTGTTTTGGCGAAAAACGCTATATGGAAAAGGAGAAATATAGCCAAAAACAGGTCAGCTTGTATAGAGCTGTGGATATTGTTTAAGCACATGGTGGAGGACTATATGTTTACATTGTGCAATTATTGGAGACTGGAGGGAAAAGAGGAGATGTTTTTGGAAACGCTTTCTCTAGAAGTACGGAAATTCTTTTTAAAACGGTATAAAAGTAGCTGTATAGAGAAAGAAAGTACATTTGTCCAATAATTGATTGTACAATGGAATATGTTTGTAATTAATAATTTTCTAATAAAAAAAAAAAAAAAAAAAAAAAAAAAAAAAAAAAGGCACGCCCGATCTCGTCTGATCTCTG
Source organism: Ptychobarbus kaznakovi (assembly GCA_027422405.1). Lineage (NCBI taxonomy): Eukaryota > Metazoa > Chordata > Actinopteri > Cypriniformes > Cyprinidae > Ptychobarbus > Ptychobarbus kaznakovi. Next base: position 69,981 of record JAPDDN010000683.1, on the reverse strand, counting down.
AAGCTAAACAGGGTTGGGCCTGGTTAGTACTTGGATGGGAGACTTCCTGGGAATACCAGGTGCTGTAAGCTTTTGCTTTTCCTTCACTGGGCAGCTAACACACTTATCCAAGCTTCAGCATTCATGCGTTCTCCTTTACCCTTTAAATCTGATTGCTGCTTCTTTTTGCCTTTTGCTTTCTCTGTGACTTACTATTATTTATTTGTTTCGCTTAATTTAAATTATATTAACCAAGTATGACATTTCTGTTTAGAAATCGTTCAAAAATACGCCCCATTTACTTCCACTCAAAGTGCGTCACCGCAACATAGAACTTTGAATCGATTAATTGAAATGTATATTTAGATAGTTATTTATTTATTTGACTTAATTTGATTCCTATTAAACACAGGCATGGCACTCTTGTTTTTAAATCTTTCAGAAATACACCCCCGGTGTGTCTTCTTTAAATAGCCTGCTCTTGAGCATTGTATTCGCTTACGGCCATACCACCCTGGGCACGCCCGATCTCGTCTGATCTCTGAAGCTAAACAGGGTTGGGCCTGGTTAGTACTTGGATGGGAGACTTCCTGGGAATACCAGGTGCTGTAAGCTTTTGCTTTTCCTTCACTGGGCAGCTAACACACTTATCCAAGCTTCAGCATTCATGCGTTCTCCTTTACCCTTTAAATCTGATTGCTGCTTCTTTTTGCCTTTTGCATTCTCTGTGACTTACTATTATTTATTTGTTTCGCTTAATTTAAATTATATTAACCAAGTATGACATTTCTGTTTAGAAATCGTTCAAAAATACGCCCCCATTTACTTCCACTCAAAGTGCGTCACGCAACATAGAACTTTGAATCGATTAATGAAATGTATATTTAGATAGTATTTTTTTTTATTTTGACTTAATTGATGGTAAAGCAGGCATGGCACTTGTTTTTTTTTAATTCAAAATACATTCAAATATGAGCAGTTGTATTGCTTCATAACCACAAAACAGAGCAATATGAATCAAGGTTGAAGCTAAACATTATACTTGGATGGGAGATTTCCAAGGTGCTTTGTGTAATGACTGGGACATAAGGCACATTTATTTATTTCAGCATTTATGAATCTGATGCCGTCTCACTTACTATTATTTATTTGTTTCGCTTAATTTAATTATATTAACCAAGTATGACATTTCTGTTTTAGAAATCGTTCAAAAATACACCCCCATTTACTTCCACTCAAAGTGCGTCACCGCAACATAGAACTTTGAATCGATTAATTGAAATGTATATTTAGATAGTTATTTATTTCTTTGACTTAATTTGATTCCTATTAAACACAGGCATGGCACTCTTGTTTTTAAATCTTTCAGAAATACACCCCCGGTGTGTCTTCTTTAAATAGCCTGCTCTTGAGCATTGTATTCGCTTACGGCCATACCCTGAGCACCCTGAGTTGGTACGATCTACAGGAAGTGTGAGTTGGCAGTTGGGAGAGGAAGGCTCTCCTCCATTTTGTGATTTTTTTTGTTTTGTTTGTGACCGTTTTTGTGGACTTTAATATTTTTTTTTGTGTATTTTTGTCAGTTTTAAAACCACCTAACAGCAGCATTTTGCTGGCTGGAGGGTGGTTATTTTTTGTTTGTCCTTTTTTTTTTTCAAAACAATGATGATTAATGGCAAACAACACTGGACTGGGAGACACGTATGGCAAAAAGAGAAATGGCTGGAGAGACAGGAAAGGCATGGCAACGACAATGGACGGATTATCGACAACGAGCGACACGGGAAAGGATGCAAGAAAGAGAAAAGGCTTGGTGGAAAGGAAATATTAAAGGAAGCGACTGTGATTGTGAATGTGAGAACGTAAAGTGAGGTGGAGCTGTGGATATTATTAAAGCAGTGGTGGACATATGTGGAAATGGGAAAATATGGCGCTAAGACCAAGCAAGGAAAAGAATTGAAGTGACAATGGAAAGGAAGAAACATGTGAGGAATTGATGATGGGCTGTTAATAAAAGGAGTGAACTGTGAGATAAAAAAACTGCAAAATAGAGATTATGTTGTTTCCTTCATGCACCTGCCCGTCTACCTTGATGATAAAGAAATTTTGGGAAATTGGAGGGATGGGGTGTTAATCCCATTTCAAACATTAAAAGAAGATGCTACAGGGCAGTGACATTGAAGACGGAACAAGGTTCTAAAGGTGAGGTTCCCCAGGAAGGTGCATGCTGCCATACAGCACAAGGCTATGGAGACAGCCGAAGGTCATGCAGTATTTGTGATGCACAGTCATGCCAGGTGAAAACCTGTAGGCTGTGCATGAGCCCCGAGCATCTGCTGAAAGATTGTCCTTTTAAGTGTTTTGTGCGGAGGGGACATTATGCACGGGATTGCAATACTGTCAGGTGCCCGGGGTGCCATGAAGTTTTTAATTAGATGTGATGCTGGATGGAGGAAGAGGAAGGAGGTGGAAAGACCGGGTGGACGGACAGGTGCATGAAGGAAACAACGAGGAGGAAGGAAAGCTGATGAAGAACAAGAGGAAGAAAGAGACTGCAACAAAAATGAAATTGAAGCGGAACGAGCAACAGAGAGGAAGGGGCAAGAGAAAAGGAGCATGATGAGGATAAGGAACAGACAACAGAAAAGAACACCCAAATGACAGAAATGGAAATTTCGGACAGTTTTAAAAGTTTTCGGGAGGACGTGGACAGAGATGGACAAGGAATGGAAGATCAAACGAAAGAAACGGACAGTGAAGAAGAAGTAAAGATGGACAACACAGGAAAGGCAGAGGGGCAAGAGGACAATTAAGAAGAAGAACTTTAAAGGTAAAACCAAATTTAGAAAATGCAAGAAAAAAGAAACTGACAAGGGGCCTAGTCAAAGTGTAAATAGATATGAAGTGTTAAGAGGGCTGGAGGGAGAAGATGGAGAATAATGGTTTTTAGGTACTTATTTTTCTTTATTTTAATGGTTCTGAGCTGTGTTACTTTTAATGCAAGGGGACTGATGGACATGGGGAAATTTGAAAGAGTGAAAGAAAAATGTAAAGGAGAAGATGTTATCGCTTTGCAAGAAACAAACTGGAAAGAGAGTGTGATGATGGACTGTAAAAAGAAATGGGATGGGATATTTTATATAACAATGGTGATGGAAGGCTTGGAAGAGGAGTGGCGTTTTTAATAAGAAAAGATGTTTTTAATGCAAGCAAAGTAGTGTATAAAGATAAGTTGGGGAAATGTATGGTGGTAGAAGTAAATTGTGAAGGGCGGGAACTGATTTTAGTAAATGTACATGCACCAACAGAGGAGAAAGGAAAGAAAGATTTTTTTAATGTTTTAAGGAGTATTGTAAATAAATATAAAGAAATAATAATATTGGGGGATTTCAATACTGTTTTCAGCAAGCAGGATATGGCTGAAGGAATGGTTTTTAAATCAGATGCAGGGAGAAAAGAATTAAAGGAATTGATGAGTGCAATAACTTAATAGATGTGTGGAGAGAAATGAATGGAGCAAAAAAGGAGTACTCAAGAAGGCAAATAGTGGGGAATTTTATATGTAAAACAAGAATTGATTATGTGTTGTGTACAAGAAATGTGGGGAATTTTATTGAAAAAAATCAGATATGAAGAAACAAGTTTTAGTGATCATAAGTTTTTTTTTAAAATAGACTGGAGTAATATGCAAAGGGGACCGGGAGTATGGATTTTAAACACAAATTTTAAAGAATGAATACTTTGTTTCAAAGGTTAAAGAAATTATGAAAAGGAAAAGGAAAATGAAATGTATGAAGAGGATAAGAGATTATGGTGGGAGAACGTAAAGTTTTTAATCAAAAAATTTCTCTATCAAATATTGTAGTCTAATACAGAAAAGCAAAATATACAAAGAAAACAAAATGAAAGAAAGTTTAGAAAAGAATTGAATAAAGAAAATAAAGATATACAAAAAATAAAGGAAATAGAGGGAAAACTGAAAGAAATAGAAGAAAAACAATTTGAGGGGGCAAGTTAAGAAGCAAAGCAAAATATGGTGGAGGGAGAAAAATGTACAAAGTTCTTTTTTGATCTGGAAAAAAAGAGAGGGAAAGCTGAAACGATAAAAGAAATAAGAGGGGAAAATGGAGAAATTGTAGAAGGGAATAAAAGATATTAAAAGAAATAAAGATTTTTTATGAGGATCTGTTTAGTGCAAGGGGGGTAGAAAGGGAGAAAAAAAGGAACTGTTGAATCAGATAAAAGCAAAAGTAAGTGAGGAAGATAAAAAGAATGTGACCAAGAAATTAGAGAAGAAGAGATTGAACAAGCAATAAATCAACTTAATAAAAAGAAAAGTCCAGGAATAGATGGTTTGGGAACTGAATTTTATGTTTGTTTTAAAGAGAGTTTTAACAAAGATTTTAAATGAGGTTTTTAAAGAAATTTTTGAAAAGGAGAAATTAATGAAAGAACAAGATAGGGTTAATGAAACTGATATATAAAAGGAAAGGAGAAAAAGTAGATTTAAAAAACTATAGGCCAATCACAATGTTGAATACGGATTTAAGATTTTAGCAAAGGTTTTAGCAAACAGATTAAAAGAAGTAATTCCAAGTATAATTAAATCAAACCAAGCTTATGGGTAAAAGGGAGAGATATAGCTGACATAACGATGAGTATAAGAGACACGATATGGTATATGAAAGGATAAAAGTGAGGATGGATATGTAATTAGTTGGATTTGAAAAAGCTTTTGATAGGGTGGAACACGGGTATTTATTTGAGGTTTTAAGGAGTTTTGGTTTGGGAGAATTTTATAAATGGATTAGAGATTTTATATAAGGGTGCATTAACAAGATTAAATGTAATGGGTTTTTAACAGATTGTTTTAAAATAACAAGATCAATTAGGCAGGGTTGCCCACTTTCAGCGTTACTGTATTCACTTGTATCTGAACCTTTGGGATTGGCTATAAAACAAAAAGAAGGAATAAGAGGGATAGAAATAGAGGGAAAATAATGGAGGGAAAGTTTTTCAATATGCTGATGACACAACGATAATTGTTAAAGGAAAGAGAGTGTAAACGAAGTAATGAAGGTTGTAAAAGAATATTGTAGTGGGTCTGGAAGTAAAATAAATGAGGATAAAACCGTATATATGAGATTTGGAAAAGCTGATGGTTTTAATGGATTGTTTTAACTTCAAGGAAGTGGAACAAATGAGGATTTTAGGAGTGTTAATGGGGAAAAATGAGATGAAAGTAAGAGATGAAATGTGGGAGCAATTAATAACAGATATAGAAAGAAGGTTACATTTTTGGAAACTGAGGAACTTAAACTTGAAGGGGAAGGTTTTAATATTGAATGTTTTAATGGTTTCAAACTTTGGTACGTTTTTATGTATCTGAAATACCGTTATGGGCAGAAGAGATTGAAGAAAGGTTTTCTGGACTTTTTATGGGAGGGAAAACCAGCAAGGATTGCACATAACACAATTTTAGGGGCGATAGAGAAGGGGGGCTTAGGGCTAATGGATGTGGAACAGAGAAAAAATGGTTTGAGAGTAAAAATAGTGAAGAAATACCTGCAAGAAGACAACAAAACTGAGTGGAAAAAAACTATGAAATTACTTTTTAAACAAATGTGGGGAATTTTAACATGGGATGGAATATTATGGATGAAAACAAAAACTTGGATGACAGAAGGATTACCTGGTTTTATAGAGAAATTTTTAGTGCCTGGGGAAAATTTTTAACAAAAATCGAGTGTGATCCGCAAGGAAGAGAAAATATTTTAAATCAACCTCTGTTCCTTAAATAACAACATTTTGAAACAAGGAGAAAGAAATGTTTTTTAAAAAATGGATGGAAGTGGGGATAACAAGAGTGAGAGATGTTTTGTATGAGTTTAAAGAGGGTTTTTTACCAACACAATATATTGTAGATGCAATGGAAATGGCAAAAGAAGAATACAGTAAACAAGAAATAACAAACAAATACGAAGCCATCATTAAAAATGCAATACCAAAAGAGTGGATTAAAAAATAGAGTGCATGGAAGAAGAGCCAAAAGAGAGAAACATTTATGTGAAACTGGGGGAAGAAATTGTGTGATTTTAAAGAATGTTACTGTTAAAAAAATATATTGTGTTTTTAGAGATGGGTGTGTTTTTAAAGAGCCGATTGTAAATAAGTACTGGGTGGAAAAATTCAAAGACTTGAAAGAAGAGTGCATATGGAGAAATTTGAGGGGAAGATGTGTGGAAACAAAATTAGAATGTTTGGAGTATTTTATTAGACATAAGGTTGGTTTTACTGATTTCATTTTAAACAAAATTGGTCTACAAAATGCTATGTGTAAAGTGTGCCAGGAAAAAGAAGAGGGGTTTACATCTGTTTTTATATGTGCAAAGAATTGGAGGAATTTTTAAATAGATGTAAATGTTTAGTTAAAGATTTGACTGGGGAGTGGGATGAAACTGTAATAGAATGGAACAGAGTGGAATTTTGATGTTTGGATGGGAAAACAAGTGCCAAAATAAAACCTTTATTAATCTGTGTAATTGTTTTGCTAATGAAAAGTCCCGCAATATGGGAGAGAAGAATTGTGGCTAAAAAGGAAACCCGAAATAGTTAAGCACATTGGATGTTTGGACTGTTTTTAAAAGGAAAACAGAAGTGTACATGGAAAGACTGTATGTATATTTTAAAAGTGAAGATATGTTTGCATTTTATGCTGGTTTACACCAAAGGTTTGTTGTGTTTTAAAAGATTTATTGTGGAAGCTGCCGGGGAGTGCAGGAGATTGTTGAAATATGTATGAATTATGTGATGTATGATGTGATGGAAAGATGATTGTACAATAAAAAAAAAAAAAAAAAAAAAAAAAAAAAGCACGCCCGATCTCGTCTGATCTCTGAAGCTAAACAGGCGTTGGGCCTGGTTAGTACTTGGATGGGAGACCGCCTGGGAATACCAGGTGCTGTAAGCTTTTGCTTTTCCTTCACTGCAGCTTCAGCTTCAGCTAACACACTTCTCTTGACTTCTTTCTGCTTTCGGTGTGACAAAAGACAGCTCAGCCCCTTCGTTCTTCATTTCTCCTCCAGGGGGCGATAGACAGGCTCTTTTTTTGTCAACTCGTGGGAGATGTACCTTTAGATTTCGTTCAAATTTCAAGAATTCAACGACAAAACAAATTTCAAGTTCCGTTTTTCTGATGTTGGTGACTGGTCAAAAATTACTTCAAGTGAACAAATCAAATATTCAGCTTTTTCTGTACTTTGTTGGTACTTGGAAACAGGACAAGAGATTCATGCAATTCAATGAAATAACCATTAAGGTAAGAGCTTTTCTTTTTAGGCTGCCTTTCTGTTTATTTTTTTAAATTCAAAATTAGGCCCCCATTTACTTCCACTCAGGGTGCCTCACCACCACATTCGTTTTTGCCTTTTTCACGAATTCTCAAATATGGCCTACGAGATCCACTTTCCTACAGAGTTCAGTTCTAACCCTAATCAAACACACCCGAGCATGCTAATCAACTTCTTCAGGATCTTTAGAAAACCACAGGTAGGTGAGCTCGATCAAGGTTGAAGCTAAAGTCTGCAGCGCATTTGCCCTCCATTTCAAGATTCGAGGAACCCTGATTTATTTATTTATGAATGAAAAAAGAAGGACTAGTTGATATGTTGTTTTGTTTTTTCACTGTAGAGTGATAACACAACTTTGTGAGATTTAAAAAAAAATCCCCCGGTAACGATGGACGTGGCATTTCTGTTTTGAAATCATAAAAAAAATAGGCCAGGATTTACTTCCACTCAAAGTGCGTCACCGCAACATAGAACTTTGAATTGATTTATTTAAATGTATATTTTGATTGTTATTTATTTCTTTGACTTAATCTGATTCACATTAAACACAGGCATGACATTTCTGTTTTGAAATCATTCAATAATAGGCCAGCATTTATTTACTTCCACTCAAAGTGCCTCACCGCAAGATTGAGTTTTGAATTATATTTATGTCTTATTTATTTAATATTCGCTTATTCTTTTGAGCATTGTATTCGCTTAATTTAATTTATATTAACCACTCAAAGTGCCTCACCGCAAGATTGGTCTGAGTTTTGATTTATTATATTTATTCATTTACATTCATATTTTTTTTACTATTATTTATTTGTTTACTTAATTTATTTATATTAACCAGTATGACATTTCTGTTTTGAAATCGTTCAATAATAGCCCAGCATGTATTTACTTCCACTCAAAGTGCCTCACCGCAAGATTGTATTTTGTTTCTTTATTTTTCATTCACTTATTATTTTTTTTTATTCTATTATTTGTTTCATTTATTTATTACCAAGTATGACATTTCTGTTTTGAAATCGTTCAATATATAGCCCAGCATGTATTTACTTCCACAAAGTGCGCTCACCGCAAGATTGAGTTTTGAATTGTATTTATGTTTCTTTATTTATTTTATTCATTCATTCATTCATATTTTTTTTACTATTATTTATTTGTTTCACTTAATTTAATTTATATTAACCAAGTATGACATTTCTGTTTTGAAATCGTTCAAAAATACACCCCCATTTACTTCCACTCAAAGTGCGTCACCGCAACATAGAACTTTGAATTGATTTTTTAAATGTATATTTAGATAGTTGTTTATTTCTTGGACTTAATTTGATTCCTATAAAACACAGGCATGGCACCCTTGTTTTTTAAAATCTTTCAGAAATACACCCCCGGTGTGTCTTCTTTAAATAGCCGGCATTTGAGCGTTGTATTCGCTTACGGCCATACCACCCTGAGGGCGCTATTGTGTAGCATACTCCAGGAAGTTGGTGAAAGAGCAAAAGGAGAGTGTTTTTGGTCAGAGATCTTGCAAAATTATAATTGTCTGTACCTCATTTGGAACCAACCTGAATTTAAAAAAACAAAGAAAAAGTTTAAGGTAGTATTAGTTGAGAGTGTTCCCCCAGCAGCTTCTGCTGTTTGGGGGACCAATTGAAACAACTTCTCCAGGATGTCAGCTGAAAGCATGCTAGCTGGAAGCATGTTAGCTAACAAGGACTTGAACATGAAAGACGGACAAGCTGGGAATGGGAAAGTCAACGAAAAGCATAGTGGAAGAGGAGAACAAATTATCAGACAAGTGGACGGCGAACAAGGAGAAAAAACAAAGAAAAGGAGTGAGGAGAGCAGAGAGAAATATTCCAAAGAATTGACAGTGGAAGTGGAGGTGGAAGGAGAAACAAACATCTCTATGATGGATCTATTAAGAGGGGTGAAGATGGAGTGTGGAGAAGTGATGGGATGCAGAGTAAGAGGTGAAAGGACTTATGAATTAACAATGAAAGAAGAAGATGCAAAGAAGAAATTAATTGATGGAGTGAGAATCAAGGGAGCAATGGTACACGCTAGAGACATTGTAAATAATGAAATGGTGGTGTCATTCATCAACCTGCCAGTTTATCTAGAGGATGGAATTATACTGGATAGGCTAAAAGAGTGGGGAGTAAAACCATTGTCTGCAATTAAGCGGCGTGTATGGCCTGGAACAGACACTGTAGACGGAACAAGATTTTTGAAAGTGCGTTTCACCAATCAAGTGCGGTCGCTCCCCTATTCAACAAAGTTTGAGACCTTAAGGGGCACAGAGTACTTCCGGGTTATACATGACAGACAGGTGCGTGTATGCAGACTGTGTATTAAACCAGGACATTTATTTAGAGAATGCCCAGAGTTCAAATGTTTCAGATGCGACAAAGCGGGTCACTATGCCAGAGAGTGTGGACAACAAGCAGAAGGATTGACAGACGAGAGGAGTGGACAAAGGTATGATGGCGAGAGAGGAGAGAGAGTTCAACCAGAGGAGCCAAACAAGGAGACTGGCAATGTCATGGAGAGTACAGAAGACGGAAGTGGCAGCGGTGAAGGAGAGGATAAAACTAAATGGAGTTGGAGAGTGGAAACAACTAGTGAGGAGGCTGATGATGAGGAAAGGATGGAGCAGGAGGAGGAGGAGGAGAAGGAGGATGGCAAGGAAGGGAGAACGGAGAAGGAGAGAGGGGTGGTGAGAGAGGCAACTCTTCGACAAAGTGATGATAGAGGAGAAAAGGGGAGAGAGACAAGCCCGCAAAGGATACAGACAACAGCCCAGAGACTAAATGCCAAAAGGAAGGCGGAGAAGGACAAGGACAGAATTGAACAGATAAAAGAACTACGCTCTGGTATGTGAATTTTGTTTGGTATCAAATGTCCTGATGAAATGTAAATCTTTTTTTTTTTTCGTATTTTTGGTTTCTCTCATGATCACTGTTACCTCAATAAACGTAAATGGTTTGAGGAATATAAATAAGTTGAAAGAGGTAAAATATACATATCGGAGTGACATTATCTGTATTCAGGAAACTAATTGGGATGAGGAAAAATTGAGAGAAGTAAGGGAGGTATGGAAGGGGGAAATATACTATAATAATGGTGCAATAAATGCAAGGGGTGTAGCAATGATGATAAGAAAGGATAAAATTGAAAATATAAAAGAGGTGTACAGAGATCAGGTAGGGAGAATCTTAGCAATAGAATTTAGATATAAAGAAGTCGAATTCAGATTAATTAACATATATGTTCCTAATGTTGAAAAAGATAAAAGGGACTGCATAGAGGAGCTAAAAGGTTTAATTGTGGGGAGGTGTATAATAGTAGGAGATTTTAATATTAAATGTAGTAGATTAGATGTTGGGAAAGGGGGTAGTTTTAGGTGGGAGAAGTCTAGAGTAAAGTTAATGGAAGTGATGAGAGAAAAAGGATTGCTGGATGTGTGGAGATATGAAAACCCCGAAAAAAGAGAGTTCACTAGGAGGCAGATGAAGGAGGGGAAGTTGAAACAGAGTAGGATTGATTTAGTACTGGTACAAGGAGAAACCATAAGTTATATTGATGGAATGAGACACCAGCAAAATAGTTTTAGTGACCATGATGGGTTAAGGTTTGGAATTAAAGTTGGGAGGAGGGAGGTGGGTGGAGGGATGTGGATACTAAACGCAGGATATATTGAGGAGGAGGAGTATAGGAAACAGATAGAATATTTACTTCTGCAGGAAAAACAGTGGTTAGGAGAGGGCTTAGAACAGGAGAGATTAAATAATGATATGGGTAAGAGATGGGAGGAGACAAAAAATAAAATTAAATCTTTAAGCATAATGTATAGTAAAAAAAGGAAACAAAATATGAGGAAAGAAGAGAGGGAGCTTAAGGAAAAAATTAAGATGGAGCTAAGTAGAGCGGATGATGAAGAGGGATATAGAAGCGCTTTGGAAAAGTATATCGAGGTGAAGATGGAGTTAGAGGGGTATGAGAGGGAAAAGTGTAGGGGAGCAATTTTAAGAAGTAAGGCAAAATATGCACTGGAAGGAGAGAAGTGTACTTCATATTTCCTAGGGTTAGAGAAAAGTAGGCAAAGCAAGACATACATACATGAAATAAATACAAAGAAGGGAGAGACAATAACAGACTATGTGGAGATATTGGAGAGGGTGCAGGAGTTTTATAGGGAGTTTATAAAGGGGAGGAGTGGATGAGGTGAGCATGGACGAAGTGTTGGTGTGCGTAGAGAAAGAGCTGGGGGAGGAAGATAGGATATGGTGCGATAAGGAAATAGAGGAAAAAGAGGTAATAGCTGCAATAGAAGGTGCAAGAAGTGGGAATAAAAGCCCGGGAAGTGATGGGATAGGGATAGAATGGTACAAAGTATATAAGAAAGAAGTAGCACCGATACTAGTAGAAGTATACAAGTGATGGAGAGAACGGGGGAAGTACAAGTGGGTAATAGAATGGTAGAGGGAGTAATAACCTTAGTTTTTAAAAAAGGGAATAAATTACAGATTTGGAAAACTATAGGCCAATTAGCTTGCTTAACTCAGATTACAAAATACTTACGAAGGTGTTAGCAAATAGGATGAAAAGAGTTATAGGGGATATAGTTCAAGCAACACAAAGCTACAGTGTACCAGGAAGGGATATAGCAGACACAATTGGAACAATTAGAGACGTGATAGAGTATATGAAGAGGGATGGGAAGGAAGGGGATAGTGCTAGGGATAGACTGGAATAAGGCCTTTGATAGGGTCGAGCACAAATTTTTATTTAAGGTGTTAGAAAGGTTTGGTTTTGGGGAGAGAATGGTAGGGTGGGTGAGAAGATTGTATGGAAGCGCAAGAAGTTGTGTGAAGGTTAACGGGGTGCTAACTGACCCATTCGATGTGGGAAGGTCCGTGCGACAAGGGTGCCCCTATCAGCATTATTATATGCTATTTCTGTAGAACCCCTAGCCTCAGCAATCAAGAGAGATAGAGGGATTACAGAATTGATTAAAAAATGATACATGGAGGAACCAAATGTAGAGTGAGTATATACACCAATATGCAACAGTAACAGTAAGGGATGGAGGCAGTGTGAGGAAGGGTAGAGTTAGTTGAAAAATATGGCAGGCATCAGGGGCAAAAATAAATAGAGAAAAAATCAGAAATAATGTACATAGGAGAAATAGAAAGAATTGAAGTAGGTGTGCGGCTGGAGGAAAAGTATATGAAGGTTTTAGGTGTGTATCTAGGTGTCGATTCTATGAGGCAAGGGATGCAACATGGACGGGAGTGATAAACAAGATAAGAACCATCTGTACAGCATGGAGAGGGAGAAAATAAAGATTACAAGAAAAGTAATAGTGGTCAATAATCTGTTGCTTTCAGTTTGTGTATATGTGATGAGTGTAATTGAAATGCCTGAGTGGGTAATGAACGAGTTAAATAAAATTGTGGTGGATTTTATTTGGGAAGGGAAAAGGAGTGAAAATTGCACAGAAAACAATGGCTGGGAAGAGATGGGGAGGAGGCTTAAATTTAATTGATCTGGAAACTAAAGTTGCAATAAGAATAAAAACGGTGAAGAAATATATGGAAAGACAGTGGGACTATGGATGGAGAGAATTCTTAAAAGAAAGTAGATGAGGTGGGGGGAATGGGAGAGTATGGCTGGTACATGGGGTTTAAGCAGTCAATGACAGTGGGAATACCAGGGATATTTAGGGAGGTGTTAGAAGCATGGAGAAATATTTTACCAAAAATGGGACTATGAGTGTGAAGAGGTAGAAACATTTTTATAAACTTACCATTGTTTTTAAATGATAAATTCAAACATAACAATAAAACACTATATGAACCCAAATTCATGGAAGCAGGAATAAAACAAGTGAAAGATATATTTATGAAGTCATACCAGGCTTCCTTAGGAAAAATTGTATATATATGATTCAGTGTATGAGTTGGAGGGAATGGAGAGCAAAGAGAAGGTGAATAGAGTATATGAAAGAATCAAAGCAAGTTTACCACCAAAATGGGTGAATGTAATTGAAAGAAGTTTCCAAAGTGTGGGAAAAAAAGAACAAGTCATGCCTGAGATGTATGTAACAGAAGGTGGGAAAGATATAACATAAAAGATGTAAGTGTAAAGAAAGTATACGGGCTGTTAATAAAAGATAAAATTAAAGAGCCAGCGGCGGAAAAAGTATGGTGCAAAGTGTTTGAAGGCTTGGATGTAAAGAAAATATGGTCTAACATGAATGTAAGATACAATAGCATAGAATGTGAGAACAATGATTTCTTAATAAGACATAATAGAATCTATACAAATGTGGTGCTGAATACAAAATAAATAACAATGTTAATGTTATGTGTGATGTATGTGACAGTAGTCATGAGACATTTTTACATTATTTTTTGGATGCGTGCTTGAATGTATTGCATTAAAAGAATTTTTTGATTTTTTGAAAAACATGTTAAAAAAGGAAAAAACTGTTATGAGGAGGTGAATCTGATAAGAGGTGAAGAACTTAATTTGGAGGCAAATCTTCCTATTGAGGAGGAAAATGGCATGTTTTGGAAAAAAGAAAATGGTGGACTATTGGTTAATAAATTATGTTCTGAGGCAGAATGCAGACTAGCAGTTGTGTTAAGGAGGAATTATGCACATTTTGTGGGAGAAAAGTGAAAATAAAAGAACTGTTTAAGGCATAGTAAGAAGGGATGTAGAGATGAATTGTGAAACAAAATATGGAGGAAATGAAGTGAAGGAGTTCTTTATAACTGAAAACAAATTTATAAAAGAAGGTGAGGGGAAGGAGATTTGGTTAATTTTTCTTCTTTTTTGATTGTAACCTATATGTGAAGCACAAAGACAATTGTAATGTCCTAAAATTTGACATTACAGAAAGCATATGAAATGTATTTGTTTGGAAACTGAATGTACAATTTTTTGTGCTTTTTGATAATAAAAAAAAAGAAAAAAAAAAAAAAAAAGAGCACGCCCGATCTCGTCCGATCTCGGAAGCTAAGCAGGGTCGGGCCTGGTTAGTACTTGGATGGGAGACCGCCTGGGAATACCAGGTGCTGTAAGCTTTTGCTTTTGCTTTTCCTTCACTGGGCAGCTAACACACTTCTCCAAGCTTCTGCATTCATGCGTTCTCCTTTACCCTTTTAATCTGATTGCTGCTTCTTTTTGCCTTTTGACTTCTCTGTGACTTCTTTCTGCTTTCGGTGTGACAAAAGACAGCTCAGCCTCTTCGTTCTTCATTTCTCCTCCAGGGGGCGATAGACAGGCTTTTTTTGTCAACTACGTGGGAGATGTACCCTCTTAGATTTCAAGTTCAAATTTCAAGAATTCAACGACAAAACAAATTCTCAAGTTCACTTTCTTCTGATGTTGGTGACTGGTCAAAAATTACTTGCAAGTGAACAAATCAAAAATTCAGCTTTTTCTCGTACTTTGTTGGTACTTGGAAACAGGACAAGAGATTCATCAGCTCAAAAAAATTCAATGAAATAACCATTAAGGTAAGAGCAATTTATTTATTTATTTATTTTTTATTATTCTTTTTAGGCATGACCTTTCTGTTTTTTTTTTTATAATTCAAAGTTAGGCCCCCATTTACTTCCACTCAGGGTGCCTCACCGCCACATTCGTTTTTGCCTTTTTCACGAATCCTCAAATATGGCCCACGAGATCCACTTTCCTACAGAGTTCAGTTCTAACCCTAATCAAACACACCCGAGCATGCTAATCAACTTCTTCAGGATCTTTAGAAAACCACAGGTAGGTGAGCTCGATCAAGGTTGAAGCTAAAGTCTGCAGCGCATTTGCCCTCCATTTCAAGATTCGAGGAACACTGATTTATTTATTTATGAATGAAAAAAGAAGGACTAGTTGATATGTTGTTTTGTTTTTTCACTGTAGAGCGATAACACAACTTTGTGAGATTTAAAAAAAAATCCCCCGGAAACGATGGACGTGGCATTTCTGTTTTGAAATCATAAAAAAAATAGGCCAGGATTTACTTCCACTCAAAGTGCGTCACCGCAACATAGAACTTTGAATTGATTTATTTAAATGTATATTTTGATTGTTATTTATTTATTTGACTTAATCTGATTCACATTAAACACAGGCATGACATTTCTGTTTTGAAATCATTCAATAATAGGCCAGCATTTATTTACTTCCACTCAAAGTGCCTCACCGCAAGATTGAGTTTTGAATTATATTTATGTTTATTTATTTATTTATTCATTCATTCACTTATTCATATTTTTTTGTACTATTATTTATTTGTTTCGCTTAATTTAATTTATATTAACCAAGTATGACATTTCTGTTTTGAAATCGTTCAATAATAGCCCCGCATGTATTTACTTCCACTCAAAGTGCCTCACCGCAAGATTGAGTTTTGAATTGTATTTATGTTTATTTATTTATTCATTCATTCACTTATTCATATTTTTTTTTTACTATTATTTATTTGTTTCACTTAATTTAATTTATGTTAACCAAGTATGACATTTCTGTTTTGAAATCGTTCAAAAATACACCCCCATTTCTGAGCGGCGAGGCGCGTATAGCTGTAATACAGTGACAGCCAATCAGGTTGAAGCATTTCAAACAGCTGACCAAAGAGCGGAAATGATGTCACAGCCAATCCGATTTTTTCATGTATTTATTTGGATCGTGGGTTCGAATCCAGCTCACGCAGGACTGAAACCACTATTTCACTATAGCTTTGTACATTTTATAAAACAAAATTGTAAAATATAACAATACAATACAGCTTCAAAGTATTTGAAATGTGTGTCTTGCCTTTTTGGATTTTAAAGGCAAAGTATTATGAATAAATTATTAGTATTATTTATTGTATTATGTATTGTATTAAATATTATGTATTGTATTATATATTATGATTAGTATTATTACAAAGCAAAGTATTATGAATAAAGTATTAGTATTCAAATAAATAAAGTAAAATAATAATATACATGACATAGTTATATGAAAACATGAATATTATAATAATGGATTCATTAAACATGAATGGTCTCTATTAAATGGCTTTTGAAATGAAAAAAATAGACATTTTAAATTGAAGTAAAACTAAGTAATATTAAAGTACTACATGAACATTGATTGAGTTAAGGGATCATTTAAGTCACACTTAAGTTAAATGTTCAATTAAGTGTTTCCAAAACCATAGAAATGATCAAGTATTTGTCATAAGAAAAATACCATATAACACAAATAACAACTTCATTAATCAATTTGTCATTTTCTGTTGTTTTTATTAAATGCTATAAGCACTTTTTAAGATCCAAATGAATACAATAGAAAGAAAAAAATATTTTGACTATATATATAGATAGTACAATATCACACTGAAAAATAAACCAATCAAAATGTACAGTATATACACATGACTTATATTCCAAAGTATTATGAATATATTATTAATAATAAAAGAAACAGTAAAATAATATTAATATAGCATTCCATGGTTATATTAAAAGCACGAAAGGTTATATTACATGTCTTTTGAAATGTAAATGAGAGGCATTTAAATTGAACTCAAACTTAGTAATAAATAACAATTATATAAACAATTGATAGAGTGATGGAATAATAGAAGACACACTTAAGTATTTGACCAATTAAGTAGTGATTCCGAAACCATAGAAACGGTCAAATATAAGTCCTATAAAGTAGAACACGCCACTCATGAAGCTATTTGTAAATTTCCGTTGCTTTTATTAAATGCTCTTTTTAGTAAATAGAAAATGTTGATATTTACAAACAAGATTAGTAAATATTGATCCAAAATAATAAAGTAGAAGGAAAAATAAATTTCTGACAATATATACATATTACAATCTCACACTGAAAAATCAACAAATCAAACTATACAGTATATACATCAGTTAAATATTTCTAAGGGGTAAAATATTTAAAAAATATATTTTTTTTTTCTGCCAGCCATTTCTGTCTTTCCATCTTGTAAAATGCAGACTCTTTAAACTCTCTCCAGGTCATCTTTCTGCATGTTCTGAGGTTGGTAAATGAAAAACACTTTATCAGGGCAATGAACATATTTCCCTGCTATGCCAGGAAAGCCTGTGTGAGGACTACACATGTGTATGTGAGGACTGTTTGAGCCCCGCTTCAGTTGCATTTTACAAAATCTGCACAAGCGACTAACGTGTCCAGTTCCAGGCCTTTTGCGTTTTTGATGTCCTTTCTACTCCACACGTTTCTTTGTGTCCTTATGTTCACTCTTAAAGAACACTAACGTGTGTTAGTCCTTCATCGCTGTCAGCATTAAAACCCTTTGTGGAACAGTAGAAGAACCTGACAGGGCCTCGCTGATTAAGAAAAAAAGGGGATGGAGGAACCATCTTTGGCTGTCCACAAGCAAGACAAGTCTTTGTTTTCTTCTCTGGAGTTGTTTAACATAAACTGGTGTTGAGCAGTTTGGCCAGGTGCATGACATACTGTGAAATGTGCAGGTTTGTGGCCGAATGGAGCATGCTGTTTGGATCAGTCGAGGACTTGTGGACCATTGCTGCATACTCCCGAGGATGTCCTTCTTCCCATGGTGTTTATTAAGCAAATTATCAATGGGCTCTGTGTTTGTGGTCCAGTACAAACAGTCTTCACAGGTCCAGTACGGGTCGCAGCTGAGGCCAGCACAGGCAGAGGTGTATGTATGTAGTTCCTACACAGAGGGGAAAAAGTAATTCATTTCTGCATTCTGAAAATCCTGATTGAGGCTCAACGTGGGAACCATGATATGAAAACAGTGAGGGCACAGGCAGTGTAGCAGTGGTGTCTGCAACTAGTTGAATGTTTAAGAAAATACCTTTTTAAGACCAAGTAAATACAATTTGAGGAAAAAATGAGGAAAAACACAAATATGTTCTTTATAATGTAAATGTCTGGAGAGAAACACGATGAGTTGTATTAACTTCCTTTTATTCATTTTTACAAAAGCTCACTGAAAAACTCCTGACACTATAATATGAAAATATCTTTTACTGTAGCTTCAGATCATGCTGCAAAAAAATGCTTCTTCCTCAGTATTTTTGTCTTGTTTTCCAGCGCAAATGCCTAAAGATTCTTAAATAAAGATACATTTACTGGAGATACAAAATGACATCAAATACAAAGTCTTGTTTGAAGTGATTAAAACAAGAACTGATATCTGCCATAATTGGCAAAATAGTAACCTTAATTTAAAGGGACGTTTCGATTACTCATTGACAGATAGTTGTTATTGTTTTAAGAAATAAACTCATTTAATTTATTAGATTTTTCAAGACTTCGTTTATATTTGCATCTGAATTAAACATCTTGATTGAAAGATGTTTGATATTTGTACTAGAAAACACGACAAAACAGAGGAAGAGATTCATTCACTTTTTGCTTTGTATCCATCATTTTTTGAATTTAAGACTTATTGCTCTGATTTAAAACTTTCTTAAGGCATTGATTTGTGTAACGGTAAATAAAGACATTTTAAGACTTAAAAACCCTTTTGTGTATGATGTTAATGTGTCCAATATTTACCTGTATCTGACTGAGTACCAGGAAAAGATGACAGCAAGGGCACGAGTAGTGGTCTCTACAAGAAAACACAATAGAAATTACAAAAATGTATAATTATATTACAGACACAAATAGACACACACACTACAATACTGCAGTAATCCTGCTGTTCTTGGCAGACTGAAATTAATTTACAGTTTCATGCAAATATAAAGCCCAATACAGTCAGGAAAATGGTAAATGTATTGTTGTGATTCTACTAAAATACTATGGCTAAATTATGGTTACTACAGTAAAACCATGGTCAGAAAACATTTTTAAACAGCTGAATACATGTAGTCTCATTACAACAATGAAAATAATGGTTATGTTCATTCATAATTTAGCTTGTAATCAACATATGATGTATTAATGATGACAAACAACACAGAAAGGTAAACTACAGCCATGTGCATTCATAATTTAGCTTGTAATCAACATATGATGTATTAATGATGACAAACAATACACAGAAACGAAAACTACAGCCATGTTCATTCATAACTTAGCTTGTAATCAACAGATGACGTGTTAATGATGACAAACAATAAACTGAAGCGTAAACTACAGCCATGTTCATTCATAATTTGGCATGCAAACAAACACACCTACGATGAATAACAGTAAACAAAGCCCGACCGACAAAGCAAAGTTTGGAAACTAGGTTTTCTAAAGAGATTTCAGCATTAACTCTAACCAAACATAAACTGATGTCGCATAGAGCATCTTACCTTTGATGGATGTGCTGAGAATGAGTTGAATTAAACAACCGAACCGAGGCGATCGGCGTTGTGTTGTCTTCTTCTGTGAATTCAAACTTCCCGCGGGGCGGAAACCCGGAAGAGCGCCACTTGAGCGCTGGCGGCCGAGATAATATTGCATCCTTAGTGGTTTAGCACTACCATTGAGAATGAATGGGAAACGGTTGAGGGCGTTGGGCCTGGTTAGTACTTGGATGGGAGACCGCCTGGGAATACCAGGTGCTGTAAGCTTTTGCTTTTGCTTTTCCTTCACTGGGCAGCTAACACACTTCTCCAAGCTTCTGCATTCATGCGTTCTCCTTTACCCTTTTAATCTGATTGCTGCTTCTTTTTGCCTTTTGACTTCTCTGTGACTTCTTTCTGCTTTCGGTGTGACAAAAGACAGCTCAGCCTCTTCGTTTTTCATTTCTCCTCCAGGGGGCGATAGACAGGCTTTTTTTGTCAACTACGTGGGAGATGTACCCTCTTAGATTTCAAGTTCAAATTTCAAGAATTCAACGACAAAACAAATTCTCAAGTTCACTTTCTTCTGATGTTGGTGACTGGTCAAAAATTACTTGCAAGTGAACAAATCAAAAATTCAGCTTTTTCTCGTACTTTGTTGGTACTTGGAAACAGGACAAGAGATTCATCAGCTCAAAAAAATTCAATGAAATAACCATTAAGGTAAGAGCAATTATTTATTTATTTATTTTTTTATTATTCTTTTTAGGCATGACCTTTCTGTTTTTTTTTTATAATTCAAAGTTAGGCCCCCATTTACTTCCACTCAGGGTGCCTCACCGCCACATTCGTTTTTGCCTTTTTCACGAATCCTCAAATATGGCCCACGAGATCCACTTTCCTACAGAGTTCAGTTCTAACCCTAATCAAACACACCCGAGCATGCTAATCAACTTCTTCAGGATCTTTAGAAAACCACAGGTAGGTGAGCTCGATCAAGGTTGAAGCTAAAGTCTGCAGCGCATTTGCCCTCCATTTCAAGATTCGAGGAACACTGATTTATTTATTTATGAATGAAAAAAGAAGGACTAGTTGATATGTTGTTTTGTTTTTTCACTGTAGAGCGATAACACAACTTTGTGAGATTTAAAAAAAAATCCCCCGGAAACGATGGACGTGGCATTTCTGTTTTGAAATCATAAAAAAAATAGGCCAGGATTTACTTCCACTCAAAGTGCGTCACCGCAACATAGAACTTTGAATTGATTTATTTAAATGTATATTTTGATTGTTATTTATTTATTTGACTTAATCTGATTCACATTAAACACAGGCATGACATTTCTGTTTTGAAATCATTCAATAATAGGCCAGCATTTATTTACTTCCACTCAAAGTGCCTCACCGCAAGATTGAGTTTTGAATTATATTTATGTTTATTTATTTATTTATTCATTCATTCACTTATTCATATTTTTTTTGTACTATTATTTATTTGTTTCGCTTAATTTAATTTATATTAACCAAGTATGACATTTCTGTTTTGAAATCGTTCAATAATAGCCCCGCATGTATTTACTTCCACTCAAAGTGCCTCACCGCAAGATTGAGTTTTGAATTGTATTTATGTTTATTTATTTATTCATTCATTCACTTATTCATATTTTTTTTTTACTATTATTTATTTGTTTCACTTAATTTAATTTATGTTAACCAAGTATGACATTTCTGTTTTGAAATCGTTCAAAAATACACCCCCATTTCTGAGCGGCGAGGCGCGTATAGCTGTAATACAGTGACAGCCAATCAGGTTGAAGCATTTCAAACAGCTGACCAAAGAGCGGAAATGATGTCACAGCCAATCCGATTTTTTCATGTATTTATTTGGATCGTGGGTTCGAATCCAGCTCACGCAGGACTGAAACCACTATTTCACTATAGCTTTGTACATTTTATAAAACAAAATTGTAAAATATAACAATACAATACAGCTTCAAAGTATTTGAAATGTGTGTCTTGCCTTTTTGGATTTTAAAGGCAAAGTATTATGAATAAATTATTAGTATTATTTATTGTATTATGTATTGTATTAAATATTATGTATTGTATTATATATTATGATTAGTATTATTACAAAGCAAAGTATTATGAATAAAGTATTAGTATTCAAATAAATAAAGTAAAATAATAATATACATGACATAGTTATATGAAAACATGAATATTATAATAATGGATTCATTAAACATGAATGGTCTCTATTAAATGGCTTTTGAAATGAAAAAAATAGACATTTTAAATTGAAGTAAAACTAAGTAATATTAAAGTACTACATGAACATTGATTGAGTTAAGGGATCATTTAAGTCACACTTAAGTTAAATGTTCAATTAAGTGTTTCCAAAACCATAGAAATGATCAAGTATTTGTCATAAGAAAAATACCATATAACACAAATAACAACTTCATTAATCAATTTGTCATTTTCTGTTGTTTTTATTAAATGCTATAAGCACTTTTTAAGATCCAAATGAATACAATAGAAAGAAAAAAATATTTTGACTATATATATAGATAGTACAATATCACACTGAAAAATAAACCAATCAAAATGTACAGTATATACACATGACTTATATTCCAAAGTATTATGAATATATTATTATAATAAAAGAAACAGTAAAATAATATTAATATAGCATTCCATGGTTATATTAAAAGCACGAAAGGTTATATTACATGTCTTTTGAAATGTAAATGAGAGGCATTTAAATTGAACTCAAACTTAGTAATAAATAACAATTATATAAACAATTGATAGAGTGATGGAATAATAGAAGACACACTTAAGTATTTGACCAATTAAGTAGTGATTCCGAAACCATAGAAACGGTCAAATATAAGTCCTATAAAGTAGAACACGCCACTCATGAAGCTATTTGTAAATTTCCGTTGCTTTTATTAAATGCTCTTTTTAGTAAATAGAAAATGTTGATATTTACAAACAAGATTAGTAAATATTGATCCAAAATAATAAAGTAGAAGGAAAAATAAATTTCTGACAATATATACATATTACAATCTCACACTGAAAAATCAACAAATCAAACTATACAGTATATACATCAGTTAAATATTTCTAAGGGGTAAAATATTTAAAAAATATATTTTTTTTTTCTGCCAGCCATTTCTGTCTTTCCATCTTGTAAAATGCAGACTCTTTAAACTCTCTCCAGGTCATCTTTCTGCATGTTCTGAGGTTGGTAAATGAAAAACACTTTATCAGGGCAATGAACATATTTCCCTGCTATGCCAGGAAAGCCTGTGTGAGGTCATACACATACATACACATGTGTATGTGAGGACTGTTTGAGCCCCGCTTCAGTTGCATTTTACAAAATCTGCACAAGCGACTAACGTGTCCAGTTCCAGGCCTTTTGCGTTTTTGATGTCCTTTCTACTCCACACGTTTCTTTGTGTCCTTATGTTCACTCTTAAAGAACACTAACGTGTGTTAGTCCTTCATCGCTGTCAGCATTAAAACCCTTTGTGGAACAGTAGAAGAACCTGACAGGGCCTCGCTGATTAAGAAAAAAAGGGGATGGAGGAACCATCTTTGGCTGTCCACAAGCAAGACAAGTCTTTGTTTTCTTCTCTGGAGTTGTTTAACATAAACTGGTGTTGAGCAGTTTGGCCAGGTGCATGACATACTGTGAAATGTGCAGGTTTGTGGCCGAATGGAGCATGCTGTTTGGATCAGTCGAGGACTTGTGGACCATTGCTGCATACTCCCGAGGATGTCCTTCTTCCCATGGTGTTTATTAAGCAAATTATCAATGGGCTCTGTGTTTGTGGTCCAGTACAAACAGTCTTCACAGGTCCAGTACGGGTCGCAGCTGAGGCCAGCACAGGCAGAGGTGTATGTATGTAGTTCCTACACAGAGGGGAAAAAGTAATTCATTTCTGCATTCTGAAAATCCTGATTGAGGCTCAACGTGGGAACCATGATATGAAAACAGTGAGGGCACAGGCAGTGTAGCAGTGGTGTCTGCAACTAGTTGAATGTTTAAGAAAATACCTTTTTAAGACCAAGTAAATACAATTTGAGGAAAAAATGAGGAAAAACACAAATATGTTCTTTATAATGTAAATGTCTGGAGAGAAACACGATGAGTTGTATTAACTTCCTTTTATTCATTTTTACAAAAGCTCACTGAAAAACTCCTGACACTATAATATGAAAATATCTTTTACTGTAGCTTCAGATCATGCTGCAAAAAAATGCTTCTTCCTCAGTATTTTTGTCTTGTTTTCCAGCGCAAATGCCTAAAGATTCTTAAATAAAGATACATTTACTGGAGATACAAAATGACATCAAATACAAAGTCTTGTTTGAAGTGATTAAAACAAGAACTGATATCTGCCATAATTGGCAAAATAGTAACCTTAATTTAAAGGGACGTTTCGATTACTCATTGACAGATAGTTGTTATTGTTTTAAGAAATAAACTCATTTAATTTATTAGATTTTTCAAGACTTCGTTTATATTTGCATCTGAATTAAACATCTTGATTGAAAGATGTTTGATATTTGTACTAGAAAACACGACAAAACAGAGGAAGAGATTCATTCACTTTTTGCTTTGTATCCATCATTTTTTGAATTTAAGACTTATTGCTCTGATTTAAAACTTTCTTAAGGCATTGATTTGTGTAACGGTAAATAAAGACATTTTAAGACTTAAAAACCCTTTTGTGTATGATGTTAATGTGTCCAATATTTACCTGTATCTGACTGAGTACCAGGAAAAGATGACAGCAAGGGCACGAGTAGTGGTCTCTACAAGAAAACACAATAGAAATTACAAAAATGTATAATTATATTACAGACACAAATAGACACACACACTACAATACTGCAGTAATCCTGCTGTTCTTGGCAGACTGAAATTAATTTACAGTTTCATGCAAATATAAAGCCCAATACAGTCAGGAAAATGGTAAATGTATTGTTGTGATTCTACTAAAATACTATGGCTAAATTATGGTTACTACAGTAAAACCATGGTCAGAAAACATTTTTAAACAGCTGAATACATGTAGTCTCATTACAACAATGAAAATAATGGTTATGTTCATTCATAATTTAGCTTGTAATCAACATATGATGTATTAATGATGACAAACAACACAGAAAGGTAAACTACAGCCATGTGCATTCATAATTTAGCTTGTAATCAACATATGATGTATTAATGATGACAAACAATACACAGAAACGAAAACTACAGCCATGTTCATTCATAACTTAGCTTGTAATCAACAGATGACGTGTTAATGATGACAAACAATAAACTGAAGCGTAAACTACAGCCATGTTCATTCATAATTTGGCATGCAAACAAACACACCTACGATGAATAACAGTAAACAAAGCCCGACCGACAAAGCAAAGTTTGGAAACTAGGTTTTCTAAAGAGATTTCAGCATTAACTCTAACCAAACATAAACTGATGTCGCATAGAGCATCTTACCTTTGATGGATGTGCTGAGAATGAGTTGAATTAAACAACCGAACCGAGGCGATCGGCGTTGTGTTGTCTTCTTCTGTGAATTCAAACTTCCCGCGGGGCGGAAACCCGGAAGAGCGCCACTTGAGCGCTGGCGGCCGAGATAATATTGCATCCTTAGTGGTTTAGCACTACCATTGAGAATGAATGGGAAACGGTTGAGGGCGTTGGGCCTGGTTAGTACTTGGATGGGAGACCGCCTGGGAATACCAGGTGCTGTAAGCTTTTGCTTTTGCTTTTCCTTCACTGGGCAGCTAACACACTTCTCCAAGCTTCTGCATTCATGCGTTCTCCTTTACCCTTTTAATCTGATTGCTGCTTCTTTTTGCCTTTTGACTTCTCTGTGACTTCTTTCTGCTTTCGGTGTGACAAAAGACAGCTCAGCCTCTTCGTTCTTCATTTCTCCTCCAGGGGGCGATAGACAGGCTTTTTTTGTCAACTACGTGGGAGATGTACCCTCTTAGATTTCAAGTTCAAATTTCAAGAATTCAACGACAAAACAAATTCTCAAGTTCACTTTCTTCTGATGTTGGTGACTGGTCAAAAATTACTTGCAAGTGAACAAATCAAAAATTCAGCTTTTTCTCGTACTTTGTTGGTACTTGGAAACAGGACAAGAGATTCATCAGCTCAAAAAAATTCAATGAAATAACCATTAAGGTAAGAGCAATTATTTATTTATTTATTTTTTATTATTCTTTTTAGGCATGACCTTTCTGTTTTTTTTTTATAATTCAAAGTTAGGCCCCCATTTACTTCCACTCAGGGTGCCTCACCGCCACATTCGTTTTTGCCTTTTTCACGAATCCTCAAATATGGCCCACGAGATCCACTTTCCTACAGAGTTCAGTTCTAACCCTAATCAAACACACCCGAGCATGCTAATCAACTTCTTCAGGATCTTTAGAAAACCACAGGTAGGTGAGCTCGATCAAGGTTGAAGCTAAAGTCTGCAGCGCATTTGCCCTCCATTTCAAGATTCGAGGAACCCTGATTTATTTATTTATGAATGAAAAAAGAAGGACTAGTTGATATGTTGTTTTGTTTTTTCACTGTAGAGTGATAACACAACTTTGTGAGATTTAAAAAAAAATCCCCCGGAAACGATGGACGTGGCATTTCTGTTTTGAAATCATAAAAAAAATAGGCCAGGATTTACTTCCACTCAAAGTGCGTCACCGCAACATAGAACTTTGAATTGATTTATTTAAATGTATATTTTGATTGTTATTTATTTATTTGACTTAATCTGATTCACATTAAACACAGGCATGACATTTCTGTTTTGAAATCATTCAATAATAGGCCAGCATTTATTTACTTCCACTCAAAGTGCCTCACCGCAAGATTGAGTTTTGAATTATATTTATGTTTATTTATTTATTTATTCATTCATTCACTTATTCATATTTTTTTTGTACTATTATTTATTTGTTTCGCTTAATTTAATTTATATTAACCAAGTATGACATTTCTGTTTTGAAATCGTTCAATAATAGCCCCGCATGTATTTACTTCCACTCAAAGTGCCTCACCGCAAGATTGAGTTTTGAATTGTATTTATGTTTATTTATTTATTCATTCATTCACTTATTCATATTTTTTTTTTACTATTATTTATTTGTTTCACTTAATTTAATTTATGTTAACCAAGTATGACATTTCTGTTTTGAAATCGTTCAAAAATACACCCCCATTTCTGAGCGGCGAGGCGCGTATAGCTGTAATACAGTGACAGCCAATCAGGTTGAAGCATTTCAAACAGCTGACCAAAGAGCGGAAATGATGTCACAGCCAATCCGATTTTTTCATGTATTTATTTGGATCGTGGGTTCGAATCCAGCTCACGCAGGACTGAAACCACTATTTCACTATAGCTTTGTACATTTTATAAAACAAAATTGTAAAATATAACAATACAATACAGCTTCAAAGTATTTGAAATGTGTGTCTTGCCTTTTTGGATTTTAAAGGCAAAGTATTATGAATAAATTATTAGTATTATTTATTGTATTATGTATTGTATTAAATATTATGTATTGTATTATATATTATGATTAGTATTATTACAAAGCAAAGTATTATGAATAAAGTATTAGTATTCAAATAAATAAAGTAAAATAATAATATACATGACATAGTTATATGAAAACATGAATATTATAATAATGGATTCATTAAACATGAATGGTCTCTATTAAATGGCTTTTGAAATGAAAAAAATAGACATTTTAAATTGAAGTAAAACTAAGTAATATTAAAGTACTACATGAACATTGATTGAGTTAAGGGATCATTTAAGTCACACTTAAGTTAAATGTTCAATTAAGTGTTTCCAAAACCATAGAAATGATCAAGTATTTGTCATAAGAAAAATACCATATAACACAAATAACAACTTCATTAATCAATTTGTCATTTTCTGTTGTTTTTATTAAATGCTATAAGCACTTTTTAAGATCCAAATGAATACAATAGAAAGAAAAAAATATTTTGACTATATATATAGATAGTACAATATCACACTGAAAAATAAACCAATCAAAATGTACAGTATATACACATGACTTATATTCCAAAGTATTATGAATATATTATTAATAATAAAAGAAACAGTAAAATAATATTAATATAGCATTCCATGGTTATATTAAAAGCACGAAAGGTTATATTACATGTCTTTTGAAATGTAAATGAGAGGCATTTAAATTGAACTCAAACTTAGTAATAAATAACAATTATATAAACAATTGATAGAGTGATGGAATAATAGAAGACACACTTAAGTATTTGACCAATTAAGTAGTGATTCCGAAACCATAGAAACGGTCAAATATAAGTCCTATAAAGTAGAACACGCCACTCATGAAGCTATTTGTAAATTTCCGTTGCTTTTATTAAATGCTCTTTTTAGTAAATAGAAAATGTTGATATTTACAAACAAGATTAGTAAATATTGATCCAAAATAATAAAGTAGAAGGAAAAATAAATTTCTGACAATATATACATATTACAATCTCACACTGAAAAATCAACAAATCAAACTATACAGTATATACATCAGTTAAATATTTCTAAGGGGTAAAATATTTAAAAAATATATTTTTTTTTCTGCCAGCCATTTCTGTCTTTCCATCTTGTAAAATGCAGACTCTTTAAACTCTCTCCAGGTCATCTTTCTGCATGTTCTGAGGTTGGTAAATGAAAAACACTTTATCAGGGCAATGAACATATTTCCCTGCTATGCCAGGAAAGCCTGTGTGACTACACATGTGAGTGTCATACACATACATACACATGTGTATGTGAGGACTGTTTGAGCCCCGCTTCAGTTGCATTTTACAAAATCTGCACAAGCGACTAACGTGTCCAGTTCCAGGCCTTTTGCGTTTTTGATGTCCTTTCTACTCCACACGTTTCTTTGTGTCCTTATGTTCACTCTTAAAGAACACTAACGTGTGTTAGTCCTTCATCGCTGTCAGCATTAAAACCCTTTGTGGAACAGTAGAAGAACCTGACAGGGCCTCGCTGATTAAGAAAAAAAGGGGATGGAGGAACCATCTTTGGCTGTCCACAAGCAAGACAAGTCTTTGTTTTCTTCTCTGGAGTTGTTTAACATAAACTGGTGTTGAGCAGTTTGGCCAGGTGCATGACATACTGTGAAATGTGCAGGTTTGTGGCCGAATGGAGCATGCTGTTTGGATCAGTCGAGGACTTGTGGACCATTGCTGCATACTCCCGAGGATGTCCTTCTTCCCATGGTGTTTATTAAGCAAATTATCAATGGGCTCTGTGTTTGTGGTCCAGTACAAACAGTCTTCACAGGTCCAGTACGGGTCGCAGCTGAGGCCAGCACAGGCAGAGGTGTATGTATGTAGTTCCTACACAGAGGGGAAAAAGTAATTCATTTCTGCATTCTGAAAATCCTGATTGAGGCTCAACGTGGGAACCATGATATGAAAACAGTGAGGGCACAGGCAGTGTAGCAGTGGTGTCTGCAACTAGTTGAATGTTTAAGAAAATACCTTTTTAAGACCAAGTAAATACAATTTGAGGAAAAAATGAGGAAAAACACAAATATGTTCTTTATAATGTAAATGTCTGGAGAGAAACACGATGAGTTGTATTAACTTCCTTTTATTCATTTTTACAAAAGCTCACTGAAAAACTCCTGACACTATAATATGAAAATATCTTTTACTGTAGCTTCAGATCATGCTGCAAAAAAATGCTTCTTCCTCAGTATTTTTGTCTTGTTTTCCAGCGCAAATGCCTAAAGATTCTTAAATAAAGATACATTTACTGGAGATACAAAATGACATCAAATACAAAGTCTTGTTTGAAGTGATTAAAACAAGAACTAATATCTGCCATAATTGGCAAAATAGTAACCTTAATTTAAAGGGACGTTTCGATTACTCATTGACAGATAGTTGTTATTGTTTTAAGAAATAAACTCATTTAATTTATTAGATTTTTCAAGACTTCGTTTATATTTGCATCTGAATTAAACATCTTGATTGAAAGATGTTTGATATTTGTACTAGAAAACACGACAAAACAGAGGAAGAGATTCATTCACTTTTTGCTTTGTATCCATCATTTTTTGAATTTAAGACTTATTGCTCTGATTTAAAACTTTCTTAAGGCATTGATTTGTGTAACGGTAAATAAAGACATTTTAAGACTTAAAAACCCTTTTGTGTATGATGTTAATGTGTCCAATATTTACCTGTATCTGACTGAGTACCAGGAAAAGATGACAGCAAGGGCACGAGTAGTGGTCTCTACAAGAAAACACAATAGAAATTACAAAAATGTATAATTATATTACAGACACAAATAGACACACACACTACAATACTGCAGTAATCCTGCTGTTCTTGGCAGACTGAAATTAATTTACAGTTTCATGCAAATATAAAGCCCAATACAGTCAGGAAAATGGTAAATGTATTGTTGTGATTCTACTAAAATACTATGGCTAAATTATGGTTACTACAGTAAAACCATGGTCAGAAAACATTTTTAAACAGCTGAATACATGTAGTCTCATTACAACAATGAAAATAATGGTTATGTTCATTCATAATTTAGCTTGTAATCAACATATGATGTATTAATGATGACAAACAACACAGAAAGGTAAACTACAGCCATGTGCATTCATAATTTAGCTTGTAATCAACATATGATGTATTAATGATGACAAACAATACACAGAAACGAAAACTACAGCCATGTTCATTCATAACTTAGCTTGTAATCAACAGATGACGTGTTAATGATGACAAACAATAAACTGAAGCGTAAACTACAGCCATGTTCATTCATAATTTGGCATGCAAACAAACACACCTACGATGAATAACAGTAAACAAAGCCCGACCGACAAAGCAAAGTTTGGAAACTAGGTTTTCTAAAGAGATTTCAGCATTAACTCTAACCAAACATAAACTGATGTCGCATAGAGCATCTTACCTTTGATGGATGTGCTGAGAATGAGTTGAATTAAACAACCGAACCGAGGCGATCGGCGTTGTGTTGTCTTCTTCTGTGAATTCAAACTTCCCGCGGGGCGGAAACCCGGAAGAGCGCCACTTGAGCGCTGGCGGCCGAGATAATATTGCATCCTTAGTGGTTTAGCACTACCATTGAGAATGAATGGGAAACGGTTGAGGGCGTTGGGCCTGGTTAGTACTTGGATGGGAGACCGCCTGGGAATACCAGGTGCTGTAAGCTTTTGCTTTTGCTTTTCCTTCACTGGGCAGCTAACACACTTCTCCAAGCTTCTGCATTCATGCGTTCTCCTTTACCCTTTTAATCTGATTGCTGCTTCTTTTTGCCTTTTGACTTCTCTGTGACTTCTTTCTGCTGTCGGTGTGACAAAAGACAGCTCAGCCTCTTCGTTCTTCATTTCTCCTCCAGGGGGCGATAGACAGGCTTTTTTTGTCAACTACGTGGGAGATGTACCCTCTTAGATTTCAAGTTCAAATTTCAAGAATTCAACGACAAAACAAATTCTCAAGTTCACTTTCTTCTGATGTTGGTGACTGGTCAAAAATTACTTGCAAGTGAACAAATCAAAAATTCAGCTTTTTCTCGTACTTTGTTGGTACTTGGAAACAGGACAAGAGATTCATCAGCTCAAAAAAAATCAATGAAATAACCATTAAGGTAAGAGCAATTATTTATTTATTTATTTATTTATTTTTTATTATTCTTTTTAGGCATGACCTTTCTGTTTTTTTTTTATAATTCAAAGTTAGGCCCCCATTTACTTCCACTCAGGGTGCCTCACCGCCACATTCGTTTTTGCCTTTTTCACGAATCCTCAAATATGGCCCACGAGATCCACTTTCCTACAGAGTTCAGTTCTAACCCTAATCAAACACACCCGAGCATGCTAATCAACTTCTTCAGGATCTTTAGAAAACCACAGGTAGGTGAGCTCGATCAAGGTTGAAGCTAAAGTCTGCAGCGCATTTGCCCTCCATTTCAAGATTCGAGGAACCCTGATTTATTTATTTATGAATGAAAAAAGAAGGACTAGTTGATATGTTGTTTTGTTTTTTCACTGTAGAGTGATAACACAACTTTGTGAGATTTAAAAAAAAATCCCCCGGAAACGATGGACGTGGCATTTCTGTTTTGAAATCATAAAAAAAATAGGCCAGGATTTACTTCCACTCAAAGTGCGTCACCGCAACATAGAACTTTGAATTGATTTATTTAAATGTATATTTTGATTGTTATTTATTTCTTTGACTTAATCTGATTCACATTAAACACAGGCATGACATTTCTGTTTTGAAATCATTCAATAATAGGCCAGCATTTATTTACTTCCACTCAAAGTGCCTCACCGCAAGATTGAGTTTTGAATTATATTTATGTTTATTTATTTATTTATTCATTCATTCACTTATTCATATATTTTTTTTTACTATTATTTATTTGTTTCGCTTAATTTAATTTATATTAACCAAGTATGACATTTCTGTTTTGAAATCGTTCAATAATAGCCCAGCATGTATTTACTTCCACTCAAAGTGCCTCACCGCAAGATTGAGTTTTGAATTGTATTTATGTTTCTTTATTTATTCATTCATTCACTTATTCATATTTTTTTGTACTATTATTTGTTTGTTTCGCTTAATTTAATTTATGTTAACCAAGTATGACATTTCTGTTTTGAAATCGTTCAAAAATACACCCCCATTTACTTCCACTCAAAGTGCGTCACCGCAACATAGAACTTTGAATTGATTTATTTAAATGTATATTTAGATAGTTGTTTATTTCTTGGACTTAATTTGATTCCTATAAAACACAGGCATGGCACCCTTGTTTTTTAAAATCTTTCAGAAATACACCCCCGGTGTGTCTTCTTTAAATAGCCGGCATTTGAGCGTTGTATTCGCTTACGGCCATACCACCCTGGGCACGCAGAGTGGTACAGTCCAGAGAGAGAGGCGGCAAAGAAGTAGCCAAACAGTGTTTGCTTAAAACCTTTCATTTGAGTATTTGTTTTCCTTCAGATTTAAGTTTGTGTTTGAAAAAGTAAGTTCTTATAAAGTTATATTTAACCTGGATTGCCTCCCCCAGCAGCTTAGGCTGTTTGGGGGACTTTCTTGATTTGTTTGTTCCATGCTGCAGGATGGACAACATGGCTGCAGATACAGAAAAGAACAAAAGAAATAATGAGGAAAAGTTTTAATGGAAAGAACGAAGATGAGGAGAAAAGGAAGGAGAAGACAAACAAAGAGCGATCCAACAAAAACAGGAGACAAGTAAAGTCATAAGAGATCTACAGAAAGAGAGAGAAGAAAACAGCAGAAGAATGCCAGTAGGAGCAAGAGAGAAGTACAGCAAAGAGCTTACTGTGGAGGTGGAGGTGGAGGGAACAGAAAATATTTCCATGATGGATTTATTGAAGGGAGTAAAAAGGGAGTGTGGAGAGGTGATCGGCTGCAGAGTGAGAGGCGAAAGGATTTATGAACTCACAATGAAGGACGAAGAGTCAAAAAGGAAGCTAATGGATGGAGTGAGAGTACAAGGAGCGATGGTGCATGCCAGAGACATTATAAACAATGATATGGTTGTGTCTTTCATCAATTTGCCGGTGTACTTGGAGGATGAGAAGATACTCTCCAAACTGCAAGAGTGGGGAGTAAAACCACTCTCGCCAATAAAACGTCGGGTTTGGCCTGGAACGGATACAGCTGATGGAACACGGTTCCTAAAAGTTCGGTTTACGGAGCAGGTATGTTCACTCCCATACTCCACGAAATTTGAGACTTTGAGAGGCACAGAATATTTCCGTGTAATTCATGATAGACAAGTGCGTGTTTGCAGACTTTGCATCAAGCCAGGACACATATTCAGAGAGTGCCCTGAATTAAAGTGTTTCAAATGTGGTGGAGGTGGACACTACGCAAGGGACTGCGAAGGATGGAAGGGACTAGAGAGAGAGCGGGTGGAAGGACAAGAAGATGGTGAAAGAAGGAACAGTGTTCTGACGGAGGAGCAAGGGAAGGAAACAACTGTTGATGAGAGCAAGGGATGGGAAGATAGAGCTGAGGATGGTGAAACAAGAAACAAAATGGAGTGGCGAGACAGAGCTGAAAGTATTTATGAAGAGGATGATGAGCAGGAGGAGATGGAGCAGTCGGAGGGGAGCGAGGAGGAGGAGGAGGAGGAGAATGGTGAAAATAAAGGGGAGGAAAGAGATAAAGAAGAGGAAAAGAAACAGACTGTACTGGAATTCAAAGAAAGAAGTAGCGGAAAAAAGAGATATGGAGGAAAAGGAGAAGGACTTAAAACAAAGATCAAAAGACTGACTGCAAAGAGGAAGTCTGAGATGGACAGAGAAAAGCCTGAACAGTCTAAGGAACCACGGTCGGGTATGTGATATCGGCTCAAATGTTTTATTTAATTGCATGCTTTTTGTCAAGTTTTTTTTTGTTACTCTCATGGCCACTGTAACTACTATAAACATAAATGGGTTAAG
This sequence comes from Ptychobarbus kaznakovi, assembly GCA_027422405.1. Taxonomy (NCBI): domain Eukaryota; kingdom Metazoa; phylum Chordata; class Actinopteri; order Cypriniformes; family Cyprinidae; genus Ptychobarbus; species Ptychobarbus kaznakovi. The sequence continues at coordinate 35,771 of JAPDDN010000683.1, read as the reverse complement.
GAATAAGACCAAGATGAAAGAGTTATTATTTACGTATAGGAGTGATATAATTTGTATACAGGAGACAAATTGGGAAGAGGATAAGGTAAGAGAGATGAGAGAAGAGTGGAGAGGGGATATATATTATAATAATGGAGCAAAAAATGCAAGGGGTGTGGCAATATTAATTAAGAAAGATAGTGTAGAAAACATAAGAGAAGTATACAAAGATCAGAGGGGAAGGATTTTGGTAGTTGAATTTAGATATAGGGAAATTGATTTTAGATTAATAAATATATATGTTCCAAATATAGAATTGGATAGGAGGGAAATCTTAGAAGAATTAAAAGGGTTAGTTGATGGGAAATGTATTATAGTCGGAGATTTCAATATAAAATGCAGTAGATTAGATGTTGGCAAAGGGGTAAAATTTAGATGGGAGAAATCGAGGGGAATGCTAATTGAAATAATGAGAGAAAAGGGGTTGATGGATGTGTGGAGATATGAAAATCCGGAAAAGAGGGAGTTTACTAGGAAGCAGTTAAAGGAAGGTATGTTAAAGCAGAGTAGAATAGATTTAGTGTTAGTTAAGGAGGAAATCACTAGATATATAGACGGGATAAGACATCAAGGGAATAGTTTAAGTGATCATGATAGTGTTAGGTTCAGAATTAAGATAGGGAATGAGGAGGTAGGAGGAGGCATGTGGATATTGAATGCAGGGTATATTGAAGAGGAAGAATATGAGTCACAAATGAAGGATTTATTAAATAGAGAACACATCGAGATAGATGAGCACAAAAGGAATGGTGAATTAGATGATAGAATAGGAGAAAGATGGGAAAAATAAAGGACCAAATTAAATCAATTAGCATAAGATATAGTAAGAAAAGAAGAAGGAAAAAGATAAAGGAAGAAAGGGTGTTGAGAGAAAGATTGAGAGAAGAATTAGTTAAGGCAGAAGATGAAGAAGGATATAGCATGGAAAAATATATAGAGGTTAAATGGCACTAGAGAAATATGAGAGGGAGAAATGTAGAGGAGCGATTTTAAGAAGCAAAGCAAAATATGCGTTAGAAGGTGAGAAATGTACAGGATATTTTTTAGGTCTAGAGAAAAGAAGACAAAGTAAAACATATATAAGTGAAATAAATACAAAAGAAGGTAAGGCAACAAAAGATTATGTAGAGATCTGGAGAGAGTGCAGGGATTTTATGAAGAGTTATATAAGAAGGGGAGGTAGATGAGGAAAGTATAGATGACATATTAGAAAGTGTAGAGAATGTTCTAAGTAAGGAAGATGGGGACTGGTGTGATAGGGAGATAGAAGAGGAGAAGTGAAAGAGGCAATAGTGGGGCTAAGGAGCGGAAAAAGTCCAGGGAGTGATGGGATAGGCATAGAGTGGTATAAAGCATATAAGAGGTAGCACCAATATTAGTAGAAGTATTCAAAGGATAGAAAGAACAGGGACAGTGCAAAATAGAATGGTAGAGGGAGTGATAGCTTTAGTTCATAAGAAAGGGAATAGGTTAGATATAGGGAATTACAGGCCAATCAGTCTGCTAAATGTTGATTACAAAATATTAACTAAAGTTTTAGCAAACAGAGTGAAAAGAGTGATAGGGAGTATAGTGCAACCAACACAGAGTTATAGCGTACCAGGCAGAGATATAGCGGACACAATAGCGACAGTAAGAGATGTGATCGAGTATATGAAACGAGATAGGAAAGGAGGAATAGTAATAGGGATAGATTGGAATAAAGCATTTGATAGGGTAGAACATGAATACCTATTTAGAGTACTAGATAAGTTTGGATTTGGGGTGAAAATAGTGGGGTGGGTGAGGAAGCTATATGAAAAGGCAAAGAGCTCTGTAAAGATCAATGGAGTGTTAACAGATAAGTTTGAGGTGGGGAGATCAGTGAGACAGGGATGTCCCCTATCCGCATTACTGTATGCCATCTCAGTAGAGCCTCTTGCCACATCAATTAAGAGAGATGAAAGGATAGTTGGGATTGATCTGCCGTATGGAGGTATATGTATAATAAATCAATATGCGGATGACACCACAATCACAGTGAGGGAAGGAAATAGTGTAAAAGGAGTTCTAGAGATAGTGGAGAAATATGGGAAAGCATCAGGGGCAAAAATAAACAGAGATAAATCAGAGATAATGTACATAGGAGAGGTTGAGAGAGTAGAAGTAGGGGTAAGAGTAGAAGAAAAATATATAAAAGTACTGGGCGTATATTTAGGGGTGGAAAGCAAAGAAGCAAGAGATGTAACTTGGACTGGGGTGATTAACAAAATAAGAACAGTATGTGCAGCATGGAAAGGGAGGAAATTACAATTAAATGGGAAAGTAATTGTAGTAAATGGTCTGTTGTTGTCAGTATGTGTGTATGTAATGAGTGTAATCGAAATGCCAGGGTGGGTGATGAATGAGTTGAATAAAATTGTGTGTGATTTTATATGGGAGGGAAAAGGGGTGAAAATAGCACAGAAAACATTGGTGGGAAAGAGATGGGAAGGAGGTTTAAATCTGATGGACCTAGAAATAAAAAGGATTGCAATGAGAATTAAAACAGTGATAAAATATATGGGAGGCAGATGGAATTATGGGTGGAAGGAATTCTTAAGAAAATATATTGATGATGTGGGAGGAATGGGGGAAAATGGTTGGTACATGGGCTTTAAACAATCTATGACGGGAGGAATACCAGAAATATACCGGGAGGTATTAGAGGCATGGAGGCGGTTTCTGCCTAAGATAGAGTATGAGTGTGAAGACCTAGATATGATTAAAAATCAACCACTGTTTCTAAATGAAAAGCTTAAACATAAACATAAAACGTTATATGAACATAAATTTATAGAAGGAGGTATAAAACAAATAAAAGACATTATGTATGAAGTTATTCCAGGATTCCTTAGAAACAACTGCATTTATGACTCTGTGTGTGAGTTAGAGGGAATGGAGAACAGAGAGAAGGTGAACAAAATATATGAAAGGATTAAATCAAGTATACCCATACAATGGACAAATCTGATTAAAAATGAATGTATATCTAAAAAAGAACAATGTATGCCGGAGATGTATACAGATGATGATGGAAAGAAATATCAAATCAAAACTTTGAGTGTCAAAAATGTATACAGGAGGCTAATTGTTGATGTCAGAAAAGAGCCAGCAGCAGAGAAAGTGTGGAAGAGGGTATTTGAAGATATGGATGTGGAAAAAATATGGTCAAATTTGAATGTAAAATATAACAGTATAGAGTGCGAGAATAACGATTTTTTGATAAGACATAATAGAATCTACACAAATGTAGTGTTAAATAAAATAAACAATCAGGCAAGTGTGATGTGTGACGTGTGTAATAAAGGCCATGAGAGTTTTTTACATTATTTTCTGAGATGTGAGGCTTTGGTTGATTTTTTTGACTTCCTTAAAAGACTGTTAATAGAAAACTGGGGTGTGGAAGTTGAAACAGAAGAAGAATGGGGTAAAATGTTTTTGTTTGGGATTTTGGAGAAAAAGAAAAGAATAGACAATTGTTTAATTAACTTTATATTAAGTCATGCCAGACTAGCAGTGGTTCTAAGAAGGAACTATGCACATTTTGAGGGGAGGAAGGTTAAAATAAAGGATTTATTCAAGTCAATAACAAAAAGAGATATAGAGTTGATTTGTAAATACGGAGAGAAAGAGGTGAAAGACTTTTTTGTAAATACAAATAAGCTAATATATCAGGAGCCAGGGGAAGACATATGCTTCAATTGGTAAAATATTTTGGTTGAGATTGGATGTTGCAAATTGAGTAAATGCCAATATATTTGTGTGTATTTTATTTATTTTCTTTCCTTTGTTTATGGAAACATATAAATTATGAATGTAATAAAATATGTGTATGTAAATGGAAAAATGGAAAATGTACTTGAAAATTTGTGAATTGAAAGTGAAATAAAAAGATAAAAAAAAAAAAAAGAGCACGCCCGATCTCGTCCGATCTCGGAAGCTAAGCAGGGTCGGGCCTGGTTAGTACTTGGATGGGAGACCGCCTGGGAATACCAGGTGCTGTAAGCTTTTGCTTTTCCTTCACTGGGCAGCTAACACACTTCTCCAAGCTTCTGCATTCATGCGTTCTCCTTTACCCTTTTAATCTGATTGCTGCTTCTTTTTGCCTTTTGACTTCTCTGTGACTTCTTTCTGCTTTCGGTGTGACAAAAGACAGCTCAGCCTCTTCGTTCTTCATTTCTCCTCCAGGGGGCGATAGACAGGCTTTTTTTGTCAACTACGTGGGAGATGTACCCTCTTAGATTTCAAGTTCAAATTTCAAGAATTCAACGACAAAACAAATTCTCAAGTTCACTTTCTTCTGATGTTGGTGACTGGTCAAAAATTACTTGCAAGTGAACAAATCAAAAATTCAGCTTTTTCTCGTACTTTGTTGGTACTTGGAAACAGGACAAGAGATTCATCAGCTCAAAAAAATTCAATGAAATAACCATTAAGGTAAGAGCAATTTATTTATTTATTTATTTATTTTTTATTATTCTTTTTAGGCATGACCTTTCTGTTTTTTTTTTATAATTCAAAGTTAGGCCCCCATTTACTTCCACTCAGGGTGCCTCACCGCCACATTCGTTTTTGCCTTTTTCACGAATCCTCAAATATGGCCCACGAGATCCACTTTCCTACAGAGTTCAGTTCTAACCCTAATCAAACACACCCGAGCATGCTAATCAACTTCTTCAGGATCTTTAGAAAACCACAGGTAGGTGAGCTCGATCAAGGTTGAAGCTAAAGTCTGCAGCGCATTTGCCCTCCATTTCAAGATTCGAGGAACCCTGATTTATTTATTTATGAATGAAAAAAGAAGGACTAGTTGATATGTTGTTTTGTTTTTTCACTGTAGAGTGATAACACAACTTTGTGAGATTTAAAAAAAAATCCCCCGGAAACGATGGACGTGGCATTTCTGTTTTGAAATCATAAAAAAAATAGGCCAGGATTTACTTCCACTCAAAGTGCGTCACCGCAACATAGAACTTTGAATTGATTTATTTAAATGTATATTTTGATTGTTATTTATTTATTTGACTTAATCTGATTCACATTAAACACAGGCATGACATTTCTGTTTTGAAATCATTCAATAATAGGCCAGCATTTATTTACTTCCACTCAAAGTGCCTCACCGCAAGATTGAGTTTTGAATTATATTTATGTTTATTTATTTATTTATTCATTCATTCACTTATTCATATTTTTTTTGTACTATTATTTATTTGTTTCGCTTAATTTAATTTATATTAACCAAGTATGACATTTCTGTTTTGAAATCGTTCAATAATAGCCCAGCATGTATTTACTTCCACTCAAAGTGCCTCACCGCAAGATTGAGTTTTGAATTGTATTTATGTTTCTTTATTTATTCATTCATTCACTTATTCATATTTTTTTGTACTATTATTTGTTTGTTTCGCTTAATTTAATTTATGTTAACCAAGTATGACATTTCTGTTTTGAAATCGTTCAAAAATACACCCCCATTTACTTCCACTCAAAGTGCCTCACCGCAAGATTGAGTTTTGAATTGTATTTATGTTTATTTATTTATTCATTCATTCACTTATTCATATTTTTTTTTTACTATTATTTATTTGTTTCACTTAATTTAATTTATGTTAACCAAGTATGACATTTCTGTTTTGAAATCGTTCAAAAATACACCCCCATTTCTGAGCGGCGAGGCGCGTATAGCTGTAATACAGTGACAGCCAATCAGGTTGAAGCATTTCAAACAGCTGACCAAAGAGCGGAAATGATGTCACAGCCAATCCGATTTTTTCATGTATTTATTTGGATCGTGGGTTCGAATCCAGCTCACGCAGGACTGAAACCACTATTTCACTATAGCTTTGTACATTTTATAAAACAAAATTGTAAAATATAACAATACAATACAGCTTCAAAGTATTTGAAATGTGTGTCTTGCCTTTTTGGATTTTAAAGGCAAAGTATTATGAATAAATTATTAGTATTATTTATTGTATTATGTATTGTATTAAATATTATGTATTGTATTATATATTATGATTAGTATTATTACAAAGCAAAGTATTATGAATAAAGTATTAGTATTCAAATAAATAAAGTAAAATAATAATATACATGACATAGTTATATGAAAACATGAATATTATAATAATGGATTCATTAAACATGAATGGTCTCTATTAAATGGCTTTTGAAATGAAAAAAATAGACATTTTAAATTGAAGTAAAACTAAGTAATATTAAAGTACTACATGAACATTGATTGAGTTAAGGGATCATTTAAGTCACACTTAAGTTAAATGTTCAATTAAGTGTTTCCAAAACCATAGAAATGATCAAGTATTTGTCATAAGAAAAATACCATATAACACAAATAACAACTTCATTAATCAATTTGTCATTTTCTGTTGTTTTTATTAAATGCTATAAGCACTTTTTAAGATCCAAATGAATACAATAGAAAGAAAAAAATATTTTGACTATATATATAGATAGTACAATATCACACTGAAAAATAAACCAATCAAAATGTACAGTATATACACATGACTTATATTCCAAAGTATTATGAATATATTATTAATAATAAAAGAAACAGTAAAATAATATTAATATAGCATTCCATGGTTATATTAAAAGCACGAAAGGTTATATTACATGTCTTTTGAAATGTAAATGAGAGGCATTTAAATTGAACTCAAACTTAGTAATAAATAACAATTATATAAACAATTGATAGAGTGATGGAATAATAGAAGACACACTTAAGTATTTGACCAATTAAGTAGTGATTCCGAAACCATAGAAACGGTCAAATATAAGTCCTATAAAGTAGAACACGCCACTCATGAAGCTATTTGTAAATTTCCGTTGCTTTTATTAAATGCTCTTTTTAGTAAATAGAAAATGTTGATATTTACAAACAAGATTAGTAAATATTGATCCAAAATAATAAAGTAGAAGGAAAAATAAATTTCTGACAATATATACATATTACAATCTCACACTGAAAAATCAACAAATCAAACTATACAGTATATACATCAGTTAAATATTTCTAAGGGGTAAAATATTTAAAAAATATATTTTTTTTTTCTGCCAGCCATTTCTGTCTTTCCATCTTGTAAAATGCAGACTCTTTAAACTCTCTCCAGGTCATCTTTCTGCATGTTCTGAGGTTGGTAAATGAAAAACACTTTATCAGGGCAATGAACATATTTCCCTGCTATGCCAGGAAAGCCTGTGTGAGGACTACACATGTGAGGTCATACACATACATACACATGTGTATGTGAGGACTGTTTGAGCCCCGCTTCAGTTGCATTTTACAAAATCTGCACAAGCGACTAACGTGTCCAGTTCCAGGCCTTTTGCGTTTTTGATGTCCTTTCTACTCCACACGTTTCTTTGTGTCCTTATGTTCACTCTTAAAGAACACTAACGTGTGTTAGTCCTTCATCGCTGTCAGCATTAAAACCCTTTGTGGAACAGTAGAAGAACCTGACAGGGCCTCGCTGATTAAGAAAAAAAGGGGATGGAGGAACCATCTTTGGCTGTCCACAAGCAAGACAAGTCTTTGTTTTCTTCTCTGGAGTTGTTTAACATAAACTGGTGTTGAGCAGTTTGGCCAGGTGCATGACATACTGTGAAATGTGCAGGTTTGTGGCCGAATGGAGCATGCTGTTTGGATCAGTCGAGGACTTGTGGACCATTGCTGCATACTCCCGAGGATGTCCTTCTTCCCATGGTGTTTATTAAGCAAATTATCAATGGGCTCTGTGTTTGTGGTCCAGTACAAACAGTCTTCACAGGTCCAGTACGGGTCGCAGCTGAGGCCAGCACAGGCAGAGGTGTATGTATGTAGTTCCTACACAGAGGGGAAAAAGTAATTCATTTCTGCATTCTGAAAATCCTGATTGAGGCTCAACGTGGGAACCATGATATGAAAACAGTGAGGGCACAGGCAGTGTAGCAGTGGTGTCTGCAACTAGTTGAATGTTTAAGAAAATACCTTTTTAAGACCAAGTAAATACAATTTGAGGAAAAAATGAGGAAAAACACAAATATGTTCTTTATAATGTAAATGTCTGGAGAGAAACACGATGAGTTGTATTAACTTCCTTTTATTCATTTTTACAAAAGCTCACTGAAAAACTCCTGACACTATAATATGAAAATATCTTTTACTGTAGCTTCAGATCATGCTGCAAAAAAATGCTTCTTCCTCAGTATTTTTGTCTTGTTTTCCAGCGCAAATGCCTAAAGATTCTTAAATAAAGATACATTTACTGGAGATACAAAATGACATCAAATACAAAGTCTTGTTTGAAGTGATTAAAACAAGAACTAATATCTGCCATAATTGGCAAAATAGTAACCTTAATTTAAAGGGACGTTTCGATTACTCATTGACAGATAGTTGTTATTGTTTTAAGAAATAAACTCATTTAATTTATTAGATTTTTCAAGACTTCGTTTATATTTGCATCTGAATTAAACATCTTGATTGAAAGATGTTTGATATTTGTACTAGAAAACACGACAAAACAGAGGAAGAGATTCATTCACTTTTTGCTTTGTATCCATCATTTTTTGAATTTAAGACTTATTGCTCTGATTTAAAACTTTCTTAAGGCATTGATTTGTGTAACGGTAAATAAAGACATTTTAAGACTTAAAAACCCTTTTGTGTATGATGTTAATGTGTCCAATATTTACCTGTATCTGACTGAGTACCAGGAAAAGATGACAGCAAGGGCACGAGTAGTGGTCTCTACAAGAAAACACAATAGAAATTACAAAAATGTATAATTATATTACAGACACAAATAGACACACACACTACAATACTGCAGTAATCCTGCTGTTCTTGGCAGACTGAAATTAATTTACAGTTTCATGCAAATATAAAGCCCAATACAGTCAGGAAAATGGTAAATGTATTGTTGTGATTCTACTAAAATACTATGGCTAAATTATGGTTACTACAGTAAAACCATGGTCAGAAAACATTTTTAAACAGCTGAATACATGTAGTCTCATTACAACAATGAAAATAATGGTTATGTTCATTCATAATTTAGCTTGTAATCAACATATGATGTATTAATGATGACAAACAACACAGAAAGGTAAACTACAGCCATGTGCATTCATAATTTAGCTTGTAATCAACATATGATGTATTAATGATGACAAACAATACACAGAAACGAAAACTACAGCCATGTTCATTCATAACTTAGCTTGTAATCAACAGATGACGTGTTAATGATGACAAACAATAAACTGAAGCGTAAACTACAGCCATGTTCATTCATAATTTGGCATGCAAACAAACACACCTACGATGAATAACAGTAAACAAAGCCCGACCGACAAAGCAAAGTTTGGAAACTAGGTTTTCTAAAGAGATTTCAGCATTAACTCTAACCAAACATAAACTGATGTCGCATAGAGCATCTTACCTTTGATGGATGTGCTGAGAATGAGTTGAATTAAACAACCGAACCGAGGCGATCGGCGTTGTGTTGTCTTCTTCTGTGAATTCAAACTTCCCGCGGGGCGGAAACCCGGAAGAGCGCCACTTGAGCGCTGGCGGCCGAGATAATATTGCATCCTTAGTGGTTTAGCACTACCATTGAGAATGAATGGGAAACGGTTGAGGGCGTTGGGCCTGGTTAGTACTTGGATGGGAGACCGCCTGGGAATACCAGGTGCTGTAAGCTTTTGCTTTTGCTTTTCCTTCACTGGGCAGCTAACACACTTCTCCAAGCTTCTGCATTCATGCGTTCTCCTTTACCCTTTTAATCTGATTGCTGCTTCTTTTTGCCTTTTGACTTCTCTGTGACTTCTTTCTGCTTTCGGTGTGACAAAAGACAGCTCAGCCTCTTCGTTCTTCATTTCTCCTCCAGGGGGCGATAGACAGGCTTTTTTTGTCAACTACGTGGGAGATGTACCCTCTTAGATTTCAAGTTCAAATTTCAAGAATTCAACGACAAAACAAATTCTCAAGTTCACTTTCTTCTGATGTTGGTGACTGGTCAAAAATTACTTGCAAGTGAACAAATCAAAAATTCAGCTTTTTCTCGTACTTTGTTGGTACTTGGAAACAGGACAAGAGATTCATCAGCTCAAAAAAATTCAATGAAATAACCATTAAGGTAAGAGCAATTATTTATTTATTTATTTATTTTTTATTATTCTTTTTAGGCATGACCTTTCTGTTTTTTTTTTATAATTCAAAGTTAGGCCCCCATTTACTTCCACTCAGGGTGCCTCACCGCCACATTCGTTTTTGCCTTTTTCACGAATCCTCAAATATGGCCCACGAGATCCACTTTCCTACAGAGTTCAGTTCTAACCCTAATCAAACACACCCGAGCATGCTAATCAACTTCTTCAGGATCTTTAGAAAACCACAGGTAGGTGAGCTCGATCAAGGTTGAAGCTAAAGTCTGCAGCGCATTTGCCCTCCATTTCAAGATTCGAGGAACCCTGATTTATTTATTTATGAATGAAAAAAGAAGGACTAGTTGATATGTTGTTTTGTTTTTTCACTGTAGAGTGATAACACAACTTTGTGAGATTTAAAAAAAAATCCCCCGGAAACGATGGACGTGGCATTTCTGTTTTGAAATCATAAAAAAAATAGGCCAGGATTTACTTCCACTCAAAGTGCGTCACCGCAACATAGAACTTTGAATTGATTTATTTAAATGTATATTTTGATTGTTATTTATTTCTTTGACTTAATCTGATTCACATTAAACACAGGCATGACATTTCTGTTTTGAAATCATTCAATAATAGGCCAGCATTTATTTACTTCCACTCAAAGTGCCTCACCGCAAGATTGAGTTTTGAATTATATTTATGTTTATTTATTTATTTATTCATTCATTCACTTATTCATATTTTTTTTGTACTATTATTTATTTGTTTCGCTTAATTTAATTTATATTAACCAAGTATGACATTTCTGTTTTGAAATCGTTCAATAATAGCCCCGCATGTATTTACTTCCACTCAAAGTGCCTCACCGCAAGATTGAGTTTTGAATTGTATTTATGTTTATTTATTTATTCATTCATTCACTTATTCATATTTTTTTTTTACTATTATTTATTTGTTTCACTTAATTTAATTTACATTAACCAAGTATGACATTTCTGTTTTGAAATCGTTCAAAAATACACCCCCATTTCTGAGCGGCGAGGCGCGTATAGCTGTAATACAGTGACAGCCAATCAGGTTGAAGCATTTCAAACAGCTGACCAAAGAGCGGAAATGATGTCACAGCCAATCCGATTTTTTCATGTATTTATTTGGATCGTGGGTTCGAATCCAGCTCACGCAGGACTGAAACCACTATTTCACTATAGCTTTGTACATTTTATAAAACAAAATTGTAAAATATAACAATACAATACAGCTTCAAAGTATTTGAAATGTGTGTCTTGCCTTTTTGGATTTTAAAGGCAAAGTATTATGAATAAATTATTAGTATTATTTATTGTATTATGTATTGTATTAAATATTATGTATTGTATTATATATTATGATTAGTATTATTACAAAGCAAAGTATTATGAATAAAGTATTAGTATTCAAATAAATAAAGTAAAATAATAATATACATGACATAGTTATATGAAAACATGAATATTATAATAATGGATTCATTAAACATGAATGGTCTCTATTAAATGGCTTTTGAAATGAAAAAAATAGACATTTTAAATTGAAGTAAAACTAAGTAATATTAAAGTACTACATGAACATTGATTGAGTTAAGGGATCATTTAAGTCACACTTAAGTTAAATGTTCAATTAAGTGTTTCCAAAACCATAGAAATGATCAAGTATTTGTCATAAGAAAAATACCATATAACACAAATAACAACTTCATTAATCAATTTGTCATTTTCTGTTGTTTTTATTAAATGCTATAAGCACTTTTTAAGATCCAAATGAATACAATAGAAAGAAAAAAATATTTTGACTATATATATAGATAGTACAATATCACACTGAAAAATAAACCAATCAAAATGTACAGTATATACACATGACTTATATTCCAAAGTATTATGAATATATTATTAATAATAAAAGAAACAGTAAAATAATATTAATATAGCATTCCATGGTTATATTAAAAGCACGAAAGGTTATATTACATGTCTTTTGAAATGTAAATGAGAGGCATTTAAATTGAACTCAAACTTAGTAATAAATAACAATTATATAAACAATTGATAGAGTGATGGAATAATAGAAGACACACTTAAGTATTTGACCAATTAAGTAGTGATTCCGAAACCATAGAAACGGTCAAATATAAGTCCTATAAAGTAGAACACGCCACTCATGAAGCTATTTGTAAATTTCCGTTGCTTTTATTAAATGCTCTTTTTAGTAAATAGAAAATGTTGATATTTACAAACAAGATTAGTAAATATTGATCCAAAATAATAAAGTAGAAGGAAAAATAAATTTCTGACAATATATACATATTACAATCTCACACTGAAAAATCAACAAATCAAACTATACAGTATATACATCAGTTAAATATTTCTAAGGGGTAAAATATTTAAAAAATATATTTTTTTTTCTGCCAGCCATTTCTGTCTTTCCATCTTGTAAAATGCAGACTCTTTAAACTCTCTCCAGGTCATCTTTCTGCATGTTCTGAGGTTGGTAAATGAAAAACACTTTATCAGGGCAATGAACATATTTCCCTGCTATGCCAGGAAAGCCTGTGTGAGGACTACACATGTGTATGTGTCATACACATACATACACATGTGTATGTGAGGACTGTTTGAGCCCCGCTTCAGTTGCATTTTACAAAATCTGCACAAGCGACTAACGTGTCCAGTTCCAGGCCTTTTGCGTTTTTGATGTCCTTTCTACTCCACACGTTTCTTTGTGTCCTTATGTTCACTCTTAAAGAACACTAACGTGTGTTAGTCCTTCATCGCTGTCAGCATTAAAACCCTTTGTGGAACAGTAGAAGAACCTGACAGGGCCTCGCTGATTAAGAAAAAAAGGGGATGGAGGAACCATCTTTGGCTGTCCACAAGCAAGACAAGTCTTTGTTTTCTTCTCTGGAGTTGTTTAACATAAACTGGTGTTGAGCAGTTTGGCCAGGTGCATGACATACTGTGAAATGTGCAGGTTTGTGGCCGAATGGAGCATGCTGTTTGGATCAGTCGAGGACTTGTGGACCATTGCTGCATACTCCCGAGGATGTCCTTCTTCCCATGGTGTTTATTAAGCAAATTATCAATGGGCTCTGTGTTTGTGGTCCAGTACAAACAGTCTTCACAGGTCCAGTACGGGTCGCAGCTGAGGCCAGCACAGGCAGAGGTGTATGTATGTAGTTCCTACACAGAGGGGAAAAAGTAATTCATTTCTGCATTCTGAAAATCCTGATTGAGGCTCAACGTGGGAACCATGATATGAAAACAGTGAGGGCACAGGCAGTGTAGCAGTGGTGTCTGCAACTAGTTGAATGTTTAAGAAAATACCTTTTTAAGACCAAGTAAATACAATTTGAGGAAAAAATGAGGAAAAACACAAATATGTTCTTTATAATGTAAATGTCTGGAGAGAAACACGATGAGTTGTATTAACTTCCTTTTATTCATTTTTACAAAAGCTCACTGAAAAACTCCTGACACTATAATATGAAAATATCTTTTACTGTAGCTTCAGATCATGCTGCAAAAAAATGCTTCTTCCTCAGTATTTTTGTCTTGTTTTCCAGCGCAAATGCCTAAAGATTCTTAAATAAAGATACATTTACTGGAGATACAAAATGACATCAAATACAAAGTCTTGTTTGAAGTGATTAAAACAAGAACTGATATCTGCCATAATTGGCAAAATAGTAACCTTAATTTAAAGGGACGTTTCGATTACTCATTGACAGATAGTTGTTATTGTTTTAAGAAATAAACTCATTTAATTTATTAGATTTTTCAAGACTTCGTTTATATTTGCATCTGAATTAAACATCTTGATTGAAAGATGTTTGATATTTGTACTAGAAAACACGACAAAACAGAGGAAGAGATTCATTCACTTTTTGCTTTGTATCCATCATTTTTTGAATTTAAGACTTATTGCTCTGATTTAAAACTTTCTTAAGGCATTGATTTGTGTAACGGTAAATAAAGACATTTTAAGACTTAAAAACCCTTTTGTGTATGATGTTAATGTGTCCAATATTTACCTGTATCTGACTGAGTACCAGGAAAAGATGACAGCAAGGGCACGAGTAGTGGTCTCTACAAGAAAACACAATAGAAATTACAAAAATGTATAATTATATTACAGACACAAATAGACACACACACTACAATACTGCAGTAATCCTGCTGTTCTTGGCAGACTGAAATTAATTTACAGTTTCATGCAAATATAAAGCCCAATACAGTCAGGAAAATGGTAAATGTATTGTTGTGATTCTACTAAAATACTATGGCTAAATTATGGTTACTACAGTAAAACCATGGTCAGAAAACATTTTTAAACAGCTGAATACATGTAGTCTCATTACAACAATGAAAATAATGGTTATGTTCATTCATAATTTAGCTTGTAATCAACATATGATGTATTAATGATGACAAACAACACAGAAAGGTAAACTACAGCCATGTGCATTCATAATTTAGCTTGTAATCAACATATGATGTATTAATGATGACAAACAATACACAGAAACGAAAACTACAGCCATGTTCATTCATAACTTAGCTTGTAATCAACAGATGACGTGTTAATGATGACAAACAATAAACTGAAGCGTAAACTACAGCCATGTTCATTCATAATTTGGCATGCAAACAAACACACCTACGATGAATAACAGTAAACAAAGCCCGACCGACAAAGCAAAGTTTGGAAACTAGGTTTTCTAAAGAGATTTCAGCATTAACTCTAACCAAACATAAACTGATGTCGCATAGAGCATCTTACCTTTGATGGATGTGCTGAGAATGAGTTGAATTAAACAACCGAACCGAGGCGATCGGCGTTGTGTTGTCTTCTTCTGTGAATTCAAACTTCCCGCGGGGCGGAAACCCGGAAGAGCGCCACTTGAGCGCTGGCGGCCGAGATAATATTGCATCCTTAGTGGTTTAGCACTACCATTGAGAATGAATGGGAAACGGTTGAGGGCGTTGGGCCTGGTTAGTACTTGGATGGGAGACCGCCTGGGAATACCAGGTGCTGTAAGCTTTTGCTTTTGCTTTTCCTTCACTGGGCAGCTAACACACTTCTCCAAGCTTCTGCATTCATGCGTTCTCCTTTACCCTTTTAATCTGATTGCTGCTTCTTTTTGCCTTTTGACTTCTCTGTGACTTCTTTCTGCTTTCGGTGTGACAAAAGACAGCTCAGCCTCTTCGTTCTTCATTTCTCCTCCAGGGGGCGATAGACAGGCTTTTTTTGTCAACTACGTGGGAGATGTACCCTCTTAGATTTCAAGTTCAAATTTCAAGAATTCAACGACAAAACAAATTCTCAAGTTCACTTTCTTCTGATGTTGGTGACTGGTCAAAAATTACTTGCAAGTGAACAAATCAAAAATTCAGCTTTTTCTCGTACTTTGTTGGTACTTGGAAACAGGACAAGAGATTCATCAGCTCAAAAAAATTCAATGAAATAACCATTAAGGTAAGAGCAATTTATTTATTTATTTATTTATTTTTTTATTATTCTTTTTAGGCATGACCTTTCTGTTTTTTTTTTTATAATTCAAAGTTAGGCCCCCATTTACTTCCACTCAGGGTGCCTCACCGCCACATTCGTTTTTGCCTTTTTCACGAATCCTCAAATATGGCCCACGAGATCCACTTTCCTACAGAGTTCAGTTCTAACCCTAATCAAACACACCCGAGCATGCTAATCAACTTCTTCAGGATCTTTAGAAAACCACAGGTAGGTGAGCTCGATCAAGGTTGAAGCTAAAGTCTGCAGCGCATTTGCCCTCCATTTCAAGATTCGAGGAACCCTGATTTATTTATTTATGAATGAAAAAAGAAGGACTAGTTGATATGTTGTTTTGTTTTTTCACTGTAGAGTGATAACACAACTTTGTGAGATTTAAAAAAAAATCCCCCGGAAACGATGGACGTGGCATTTCTGTTTTGAAATCATAAAAAAAATAGGCCAGGATTTACTTCCACTCAAAGTGCGTCACCGCAACATAGAACTTTGAATTGATTTATTTAAATGTATATTTTGATTGTTATTTATTTCTTTGACTTAATCTGATTCACATTAAACACAGGCATGACATTTCTGTTTTGAAATCATTCAATAATAGGCCAGCATTTATTTACTTCCACTCAAAGTGCCTCACCGCAAGATTGAGTTTTGAATTATATTTTGTTTATTTATTTATTTATTCATTCATTCACTTATTCATATTTTTTTTGTACTATTATTTATTTGTTTCGCTTAATTTAATTTATATTAACCAAGTATGACATTTCTGTTTTGAAATCGTTCAATAATTGTATTTACTTCCACTCAAAGTGCCTCACCGCAAGATTGAGTTTTGAATTGTATTTATGCTTATTCCCGCTTAATTTAATTTATAACCATGATTTATGAAGTGCCTCACCGCAAGATTGAGTTTTGAATTGTATTTATTTATTTATTTATTCATTCATTCACTTATTCATATTTTTTTTGTACTATTATTTATTTGTTTCGCTTAATTTAATTTATATTAACCAAGTATGACATTTCTGTTTTGAAATCGTTCAATAATAGCCCCGCATGTATTTACTTCCACTCAAAGTGCCTCACCGCAAGATTGAGTTTTGAATTGTATTTATGTTTATTTATTTATTCATTCATTCACTTATTCATATTTTTTTTTTACTATTATTTATTTGTTTCACTTAATTTAATTTATGTTAACCAAGTATGACATTTCTGTTTTGAAATCGTTCAAAAATACACCCCCATTTCTGAGCGGCGAGGCGCGTATAGCTGTAATACAGTGACAGCCAATCAGGTTGAAGCATTTCAAACAGCTGACCAAAGAGCGGAAATGATGTCACAGCCAATCCGATTTTTTCATGTATTTATTTGGATCGTGGGTTCGAATCCAGCTCACGCAGGACTGAAACCACTATTTCACTATAGCTTTGTACATTTTATAAAACAAAATTGTAAAATATAACAATACAATACAGCTTCAAAGTATTTGAAATGTGTGTCTTGCCTTTTTGGATTTTAAAGGCAAAGTATTATGAATAAATTATTAGTATTATTTATTGTATTATGTATTGTATTAAATATTATGTATTGTATTATATATTATGATTAGTATTATTACAAAGCAAAGTATTATGAATAAAGTATTAGTATTCAAATAAATAAAGTAAAATAATAATATACATGACATAGTTATATGAAAACATGAATATTATAATAATGGATTCATTAAACATGAATGGTCTCTATTAAATGGCTTTTGAAATGAAAAAAATAGACATTTTAAATTGAAGTAAAACTAAGTAATATTAAAGTACTACATGAACATTGATTGAGTTAAGGGATCATTTAAGTCACACTTAAGTTAAATGTTCAATTAAGTGTTTCCAAAACCATAGAAATGATCAAGTATTTGTCATAAGAAAAATACCATATAACACAAATAACAACTTCATTAATCAATTTGTCATTTTCTGTTGTTTTTATTAAATGCTATAAGCACTTTTTAAGATCCAAATGAATACAATAGAAAGAAAAAAATATTTTGACTATATATATAGATAGTACAATATCACACTGAAAAATAAACCAATCAAAATGTACAGTATATACACATGACTTATATTCCAAAGTATTATGAATATATTATTAATAATAAAAGAAACAGTAAAATAATATTAATATAGCATTCCATGGTTATATTAAAAGCACGAAAGGTTATATTACATGTCTTTTGAAATGTAAATGAGAGGCATTTAAATTGAACTCAAACTTAGTAATAAATAACAATTATATAAACAATTGATAGAGTGATGGAATAATAGAAGACACACTTAAGTATTTGACCAATTAAGTAGTGATTCCGAAACCATAGAAACGGTCAAATATAAGTCCTATAAAGTAGAACACGCCACTCATGAAGCTATTTGTAAATTTCCGTTGCTTTTATTAAATGCTCTTTTTAGTAAATAGAAAATGTTGATATTTACAAACAAGATTAGTAAATATTGATCCAAAATAATAAAGTAGAAGGAAAAATAAATTTCTGACAATATATACATATTACAATCTCACACTGAAAAATCAACAAATCAAACTATACAGTATATACATCAGTTAAATATTTCTAAGGGGTAAAATATTTAAAAAATATATTTTTTTTTTCTGCCAGCCATTTCTGTCTTTCCATCTTGTAAAATGCAGACTCTTTAAACTCTCTCCAGGTCATCTTTCTGCATGTTCTGAGGTTGGTAAATGAAAAACACTTTATCAGGGCAATGAACATATTTCCCTGCTATGCCAGGAAAGCCTGTGTGAGGACTACACATGTGTAGTGACATACACATGTGTATGTGAGGACTGTTTGAGCCCCGCTTCAGTTGCATTTTACAAAATCTGCACAAGCGACTAACGTGTCCAGTTCCAGGCCTTTTGCGTTTTTGATGTCCTTTCTACTCCACACGTTTCTTTGTGTCCTTATGTTCACTCTTAAAGAACACTAACGTGTGTTAGTCCTTCATCGCTGTCAGCATTAAAACCCTTTGTGGAACAGTAGAAGAACCTGACAGGGCCTCGCTGATTAAGAAAAAAAGGGGATGGAGGAACCATCTTTGGCTGTCCACAAGCAAGACAAGTCTTTGTTTTCTTCTCTGGAGTTGTTTAACATAAACTGGTGTTGAGCAGTTTGGCCAGGTGCATGACATACTGTGAAATGTGCAGGTTTGTGGCCGAATGGAGCATGCTGTTTGGATCAGTCGAGGACTTGTGGACCATTGCTGCATACTCCCGAGGATGTCCTTCTTCCCATGGTGTTTATTAAGCAAATTATCAATGGGCTCTGTGTTTGTGGTCCAGTACAAACAGTCTTCACAGGTCCAGTACGGGTCGCAGCTGAGGCCAGCACAGGCAGAGGTGTATGTATGTAGTTCCTACACAGAGGGGAAAAAGTAATTCATTTCTGCATTCTGAAAATCCTGATTGAGGCTCAACGTGGGAACCATGATATGAAAACAGTGAGGGCACAGGCAGTGTAGCAGTGGTGTCTGCAACTAGTTGAATGTTTAAGAAAATACCTTTTTAAGACCAAGTAAATACAATTTGAGGAAAAAATGAGGAAAAACACAAATATGTTCTTTATAATGTAAATGTCTGGAGAGAAACACGATGAGTTGTATTAACTTCCTTTTATTCATTTTTACAAAAGCTCACTGAAAAACTCCTGACACTATAATATGAAAATATCTTTTACTGTAGCTTCAGATCATGCTGCAAAAAAATGCTTCTTCCTCAGTATTTTTGTCTTGTTTTCCAGCGCAAATGCCTAAAGATTCTTAAATAAAGATACATTTACTGGAGATACAAAATGACATCAAATACAAAGTCTTGTTTGAAGTGATTAAAACAAGAACTGATATCTGCCATAATTGGCAAAATAGTAACCTTAATTTAAAGGGACGTTTCGATTACTCATTGACAGATAGTTGTTATTGTTTTAAGAAATAAACTCATTTAATTTATTAGATTTTTCAAGACTTCGTTTATATTTGCATCTGAATTAAACATCTTGATTGAAAGATGTTTGATATTTGTACTAGAAAACACGACAAAACAGAGGAAGAGATTCATTCACTTTTTGCTTTGTATCCATCATTTTTTGAATTTAAGACTTATTGCTCTGATTTAAAACTTTCTTAAGGCATTGATTTGTGTAACGGTAAATAAAGACATTTTAAGACTTAAAAACCCTTTTGTGTATGATGTTAATGTGTCCAATATTTACCTGTATCTGACTGAGTACCAGGAAAAGATGACAGCAAGGGCACGAGTAGTGGTCTCTACAAGAAAACACAATAGAAATTACAAAAATGTATAATTATATTACAGACACAAATAGACACACACACTACAATACTGCAGTAATCCTGCTGTTCTTGGCAGACTGAAATTAATTTACAGTTTCATGCAAATATAAAGCCCAATACAGTCAGGAAAATGGTAAATGTATTGTTGTGATTCTACTAAAATACTATGGCTAAATTATGGTTACTACAGTAAAACCATGGTCAGAAAACATTTTTAAACAGCTGAATACATGTAGTCTCATTACAACAATGAAAATAATGGTTATGTTCATTCATAATTTAGCTTGTAATCAACATATGATGTATTAATGATGACAAACAACACAGAAAGGTAAACTACAGCCATGTGCATTCATAATTTAGCTTGTAATCAACATATGATGTATTAATGATGACAAACAATACACAGAAACGAAAACTACAGCCATGTTCATTCATAACTTAGCTTGTAATCAACAGATGACGTGTTAATGATGACAAACAATAAACTGAAGCGTAAACTACAGCCATGTTCATTCATAATTTGGCATGCAAACAAACACACCTACGATGAATAACAGTAAACAAAGCCCGACCGACAAAGCAAAGTTTGGAAACTAGGTTTTCTAAAGAGATTTCAGCATTAACTCTAACCAAACATAAACTGATGTCGCATAGAGCATCTTACCTTTGATGGATGTGCTGAGAATGAGTTGAATTAAACAACCGAACCGAGGCGATCGGCGTTGTGTTGTCTTCTTCTGTGAATTCAAACTTCCCGCGGGGCGGAAACCCGGAAGAGCGCCACTTGAGCGCTGGCGGCCGAGATAATATTGCATCCTTAGTGGTTTAGCACTACCATTGAGAATGAATGGGAAACGGTTGAGGGCGTTGGGCCTGGTTAGTACTTGGATGGGAGACCGCCTGGGAATACCAGGTGCTGTAAGCTTTTGCTTTTGCTTTTCCTTCACTGGGCAGCTAACACACTTCTCCAAGCTTCTGCATTCATGCGTTCTCCTTTACCCTTTTAATCTGATTGCTGCTTCTTTTTGCCTTTTGACTTCTCTGTGACTTCTTTCTGCTTTCGGTGTGACAAAAGACAGCTCAGCCTCTTCGTTCTTCATTTCTCCTCCAGGGGGCGATAGACAGGCTTTTTTTGTCAACTACGTGGGAGATGTACCCTCTTAGATTTCAAGTTCAAATTTCAAGAATTCAACGACAAAACAAATTCTCAAGTTCACTTTCTTCTGATGTTGGTGACTGGTCAAAAATTACTTGCAAGTGAACAAATCAAAAATTCAGCTTTTTCTCGTACTTTGTTGGTACTTGGAAACAGGACAAGAGATTCATCAGCTCAAAAAAATTCAATGAAATAACCATTAAGGTAAGAGCAATATTTATTTATTTATTTATTTATTTTTTATTATTCTTTTTAGGCATGACCTTTCTGTTTTTTTTTTATAATTCAAAGTTAGGCCCCCATTTACTTCCACTCAGGGTGCCTCACCGCCACATTCGTTTTTGCCTTTTTCACGAATCCTCAAATATGGCCCACGAGATCCACTTTCCTACAGAGTTCAGTTCTAACCCTAATCAAACACACCCGAGCATGCTAATCAACTTCTTCAGGATCTTTAGAAAACCACAGGTAGGTGAGCTCGATCAAGGTTGAAGCTAAAGTCTGCAGCGCATTTGCCCTCCATTTCAAGATTCGAGGAACCCTGATTTATTTATTTATGAATGAAAAAAGAAGGACTAGTTGATATGTTGTTTTGTTTTTTCACTGTAGAGTGATAACACAACTTTGTGAGATTTAAAAAAAAATCCCCCGGAAACGATGGACGTGGCATTTCTGTTTTGAAATCATAAAAAAAATAGGCCAGGATTTACTTCCACTCAAAGTGCGTCACCGCAACATAGAACTTTGAATTGATTTATTTAAATGTATATTTTGATTGTTATTTATTTCTTTGACTTAATCTGATTCACATTAAACACAGGCATGACATTTCTGTTTTGAAATCATTCAATAATAGGCCAGCATTTATTTACTTCCACTCAAAGTGCCTCACCGCATGATTTATTCATTCATTCACTTATTCATATTTTTTTGTACTATTATTTATTTGTTTCGCTTAATTTAATTTATGTTAACCAAGTATGACATTTCTGTTTTGAAATCGTTCAAAAATACACCCCCATTTACTTCCACTCAAAGTGCGTCACCGCAACATAGAACTTTGAATTGATTTATTTAAATGTATATTTAGATAGTTGTTTATTTCTTGGACTTAATTTGATTCCTATAAAACACAGGCATGGCACCCTTGTTTTTTTAAAATCTTTCAGAAATACACCCCCGGTGTGTCTTCTTTAAATAGCCGGCATTTGAGCGTTGTATTCGCTTACGGCCATACCACCCTGAGCACGCCCGATCTCGTCCGATCTCGGAAGCTAAGCATTAGTACTTGGATGGGAGACCGCCTGGGAATACCAGGTGCTGTAAGCTTTTGCTTTTCCTTCACTGGGCAGCTAACACACTTCTCCAAGCTTCTGCATTCATGCGTTCTCCTTTACCCTTTTAATCTGATTGCTGCTTCTTTTTGCCTTTTGACTTCTCTGTGACTTCTTTCTGCTTTCGGTGTGACAAAAGACAGCTCAGCCTCTTCGTTTTTCATTTCTCCTCCAGGGGGCGATAGACAGGCTTTTTTTGTCAACTACGTGGGAGATGTACCCTCTTAGATTTCAAGTTCAAATTTCAAGAATTCAACGACAAAACAAATTCTCAAGTTCACTTTCTTCTGATGTTGGTGACTGGTCAAAAATTACTTGCAAGTGAACAAATCAAAAATTCAGCTTTTTCTCGTACTTTGTTGGTACTTGGAAACAGGACAAGAGATTCATCAGCTCAAAAAAATTCAATGAAATAACCATTAAGGTAAGAGCAATTATTTATTTATTTATTTTTTATTATTCTTTTTAGGCATGACCTTTCTGTTTTTTTTTTATAATTCAAAGTTAGGCCCCCATTTACTTCCACTCAGGGTGCCTCACCGCCACATTCGTTTTTGCCTTTTTCACGAATCCTCAAATATGGCCCACGAGATCCACTTTCCTACAGAGTTCAGTTCTAACCCTAATCAAACACACCCGAGCATGCTAATCAACTTCTTCAGGATCTTTAGAAAACCACAGGTAGGTGAGCTCGATCAAGGTTGAAGCTAAAGTCTGCAGCGCATTTGCCCTCCATTTCAAGATTCGAGGAACCTGATTTATTTATTTATGAATGAAAAAAGAAGGACTAGTTGATATGTTGTTTTGTTTTTTCACTGTAGAGCGATAACACAACTTTGTGAGATTTAAAAAAAAATCCCCCGGAAACGATGGACGTGGCATTTCTGTTTTGAAATCATAAAAAAAATAGGCCAGGATTTACTTCCACTCAAAGTGCGTCACCGCAACATAGAACTTTGAATTGATTTATTTAAATGTATATTTTGATTGTTATTTATTTATTTGACTTAATCTGATTCACATTAAACACAGGCATGACATTTCTGTTTTGAAATCATTCAATAATAGGCCAGCATTTATTTACTTCCACTCAAAGTGCCTCACCGCAAGATTGAGTTTTGAATTATATTTATGTTTATTTATTTATTTATTCATTCATTCACTTATTCATATTTTTTTTGTACTATTATTTATTTGTTTCGCTTAATTTAATTTATATTAACCAAGTATGACATTTCTGTTTTGAAATCGTTCAATAATAGCCCCGCATGTATTTACTTCCACTCAAAGTGCCTCACCGCAAGATTGAGTTTTGAATTGTATTTATGTTTATTTATTTATTCATTCATTCACTTATTCATATTTTTTTTTTACTATTATTTATTTGTTTCACTTAATTTAATTTATGTTAACCAAGTATGACATTTCTGTTTTGAAATCGTTCAAAAATACACCCCCATTTCTGAGCGGCGAGGCGCGTATAGCTGTAATACAGTGACAGCCAATCAGGTTGAAGCATTTCAAACAGCTGACCAAAGAGCGGAAATGATGTCACAGCCAATCCGATTTTTTCATGTATTTATTTGGATCGTGGGTTCGAATCCAGCTCACGCAGGACTGAAACCACTATTTCACTATAGCTTTGTACATTTTATAAAACAAAATTGTAAAATATAACAATACAATACAGCTTCAAAGTATTTGAAATGTGTGTCTTGCCTTTTTGGATTTTAAAGGCAAAGTATTATGAATAAATTATTAGTATTATTTATTGTATTATGTATTGTATTAAATATTATGTATTGTATTATATATTATGATTAGTATTATTACAAAGCAAAGTATTATGAATAAAGTATTAGTATTCAAATAAATAAAGTAAAATAATAATATACATGACATAGTTATATGAAAACATGAATATTATAATAATGGATTCATTAAACATGAATGGTCTCTATTAAATGGCTTTTGAAATGAAAAAAATAGACATTTTAAATTGAAGTAAAACTAAGTAATATTAAAGTACTACATGAACATTGATTGAGTTAAGGGATCATTTAAGTCACACTTAAGTTAAATGTTCAATTAAGTGTTTCCAAAACCATAGAAATGATCAAGTATTTGTCATAAGAAAAATACCATATAACACAAATAACAACTTCATTAATCAATTTGTCATTTTCTGTTGTTTTTATTAAATGCTATAAGCACTTTTTAAGATCCAAATGAATACAATAGAAAGAAAAAAATATTTTGACTATATATATAGATAGTACAATATCACACTGAAAAATAAACCAATCAAAATGTACAGTATATACACATGACTTATATTCCAAAGTATTATGAATATATTATTATAATAAAAGAAACAGTAAAATAATATTAATATAGCATTCCATGGTTATATTAAAAGCACGAAAGGTTATATTACATGTCTTTTGAAATGTAAATGAGAGGCATTTAAATTGAACTCAAACTTAGTAATAAATAACAATTATATAAACAATTGATAGAGTGATGGAATAATAGAAGACACACTTAAGTATTTGACCAATTAAGTAGTGATTCCGAAACCATAGAAACGGTCAAATATAAGTCCTATAAAGTAGAACACGCCACTCATGAAGCTATTTGTAAATTTCCGTTGCTTTTATTAAATGCTCTTTTTAGTAAATAGAAAATGTTGATATTTACAAACAAGATTAGTAAATATTGATCCAAAATAATAAAGTAGAAGGAAAAATAAATTTCTGACAATATATACATATTACAATCTCACACTGAAAAATCAACAAATCAAACTATACAGTATATACATCAGTTAAATATTTCTAAGGGGTAAAATATTTAAAAAATATATTTTTTTTTCTGCCAGCCATTTCTGTCTTTCCATCTTGTAAAATGCAGACTCTTTAAACTCTCTCCAGGTCATCTTTCTGCATGTTCTGAGGTTGGTAAATGAAAAACACTTTATCAGGGCAATGAACATATTTCCCTGCTATGCCAGGAAAGCCTGTGTGATGTGACTACACATGTGTATGTGAGGACTGTTTGAGCCCCGCTTCAGTTGCATTTTACAAAATCTGCACAAGCGACTAACGTGTCCAGTTCCAGGCCTTTTGCGTTTTTGATGTCCTTTCTACTCCACACGTTTCTTTGTGTCCTTATGTTCACTCTTAAAGAACACTAACGTGTGTTAGTCCTTCATCGCTGTCAGCATTAAAACCCTTTGTGGAACAGTAGAAGAACCTGACAGGGCCTCGCTGATTAAGAAAAAAAGGGGATGGAGGAACCATCTTTGGCTGTCCACAAGCAAGACAAGTCTTTGTTTTCTTCTCTGGAGTTGTTTAACATAAACTGGTGTTGAGCAGTTTGGCCAGGTGCATGACATACTGTGAAATGTGCAGGTTTGTGGCCGAATGGAGCATGCTGTTTGGATCAGTCGAGGACTTGTGGACCATTGCTGCATACTCCCGAGGATGTCCTTCTTCCCATGGTGTTTATTAAGCAAATTATCAATGGGCTCTGTGTTTGTGGTCCAGTACAAACAGTCTTCACAGGTCCAGTACGGGTCGCAGCTGAGGCCAGCACAGGCAGAGGTGTATGTATGTAGTTCCTACACAGAGGGGAAAAAGTAATTCATTTCTGCATTCTGAAAATCCTGATTGAGGCTCAACGTGGGAACCATGATATGAAAACAGTGAGGGCACAGGCAGTGTAGCAGTGGTGTCTGCAACTAGTTGAATGTTTAAGAAAATACCTTTTTAAGACCAAGTAAATACAATTTGAGGAAAAAATGAGGAAAAACACAAATATGTTCTTTATAATGTAAATGTCTGGAGAGAAACACGATGAGTTGTATTAACTTCCTTTTATTCATTTTTACAAAAGCTCACTGAAAAACTCCTGACACTATAATATGAAAATATCTT
The DNA here is from genome assembly GCA_027422405.1 of Ptychobarbus kaznakovi. Classification (NCBI taxonomy): domain Eukaryota; kingdom Metazoa; phylum Chordata; class Actinopteri; order Cypriniformes; family Cyprinidae; genus Ptychobarbus; species Ptychobarbus kaznakovi. The sequence goes on along the minus strand of JAPDDN010000683.1, from coordinate 9,190 downwards.
TTACTGTAGCTTCAGATCATGCTGCAAAAAAATGCTTCTTCCTCAGTATTTTTGTCTTGTTTTCCAGCGCAAATGCCTAAAGATTCTTAAATAAAGATACATTTACTGGAGATACAAAATGACATCAAATACAAAGTCTTGTTTGAAGTGATTAAAACAAGAACTGATATCTGCCATAATTGGCAAAATAGTAACCTTAATTTAAAGGGACGTTTCGATTACTCATTGACAGATAGTTGTTATTGTTTTAAGAAATAAACTCATTTAATTTATTAGATTTTTCAAGACTTCGTTTATATTTGCATCTGAATTAAACATCTTGATTGAAAGATGTTTGATATTTGTACTAGAAAACACGACAAAACAGAGGAAGAGATTCATTCACTTTTTGCTTTGTATCCATCATTTTTTGAATTTAAGACTTATTGCTCTGATTTAAAACTTTCTTAAGGCATTGATTTGTGTAACGGTAAATAAAGACATTTTAAGACTTAAAAACCCTTTTGTGTATGATGTTAATGTGTCCAATATTTACCTGTATCTGACTGAGTACCAGGAAAAGATGACAGCAAGGGCACGAGTAGTGGTCTCTACAAGAAAACACAATAGAAATTACAAAAATGTATAATTATATTACAGACACAAATAGACACACACACTACAATACTGCAGTAATCCTGCTGTTCTTGGCAGACTGAAATTAATTTACAGTTTCATGCAAATATAAAGCCCAATACAGTCAGGAAAATGGTAAATGTATTGTTGTGATTCTACTAAAATACTATGGCTAAATTATGGTTACTACAGTAAAACCATGGTCAGAAAACATTTTTAAACAGCTGAATACATGTAGTCTCATTACAACAATGAAAATAATGGTTATGTTCATTCATAATTTAGCTTGTAATCAACATATGATGTATTAATGATGACAAACAACACAGAAAGGTAAACTACAGCCATGTGCATTCATAATTTAGCTTGTAATCAACATATGATGTATTAATGATGACAAACAATACACAGAAACGAAAACTACAGCCATGTTCATTCATAACTTAGCTTGTAATCAACAGATGACGTGTTAATGATGACAAACAATAAACTGAAGCGTAAACTACAGCCATGTTCATTCATAATTTGGCATGCAAACAAACACACCTACGATGAATAACAGTAAACAAAGCCCGACCGACAAAGCAAAGTTTGGAAACTAGGTTTTCTAAAGAGATTTCAGCATTAACTCTAACCAAACATAAACTGATGTCGCATAGAGCATCTTACCTTTGATGGATGTGCTGAGAATGAGTTGAATTAAACAACCGAACCGAGGCGATCGGCGTTGTGTTGTCTTCTTCTGTGAATTCAAACTTCCCGCGGGGCGGAAACCCGGAAGAGCGCCACTTGAGCGCTGGCGGCCGAGATAATATTGCATCCTTAGTGGTTTAGCACTACCATTGAGAATGAATGGGAAACGGTTGAGGGCGTTGGGCCTGGTTAGTACTTGGATGGGAGACCGCCTGGGAATACCAGGTGCTGTAAGCTTTTGCTTTTGCTTTTCCTTCACTGGGCAGCTAACACACTTCTCCAAGCTTCTGCATTCATGCGTTCTCCTTTACCCTTTTAATCTGATTGCTGCTTCTTTTTGCCTTTTGACTTCTCTGTGACTTCTTTCTGCTTTCGGTGTGACAAAAGACAGCTCAGCCTCTTCGTTCTTCATTTCTCCTCCAGGGGGCGATAGACAGGCTTTTTTTGTCAACTACGTGGGAGATGTACCCTCTTAGATTTCAAGTTCAAATTTCAAGAATTCAACGACAAAACAAATTCTCAAGTTCACTTTCTTCTGATGTTGGTGACTGGTCAAAAATTACTTGCAAGTGAACAAATCAAAAATTCAGCTTTTTCTCGTACTTTGTTGGTACTTGGAAACAGGACAAGAGATTCATCAGCTCAAAAAAATTCAATGAAATAACCATTAAGGTAAGAGCAATATTTATTTATTTATTTATTTATTTTTTATTATTCTTTTTAGGCATGACCTTTCTGTTTTTTTTTTATAATTCAAAGTTAGGCCCCCATTTACTTCCACTCAGGGTGCCTCACCGCCACATTCGTTTTTGCCTTTTTCACGAATCCTCAAATATGGCCCACGAGATCCACTTTCCTACAGAGTTCAGTTCTAACCCTAATCAAACACACCCGAGCATGCTAATCAACTTCTTCAGGATCTTTAGAAAACCACAGGTAGGTGAGCTCGATCAAGGTTGAAGCTAAAGTCTGCAGCGCATTTGCCCTCCATTTCAAGATTCGAGGAACCCTGATTTATTTATTTATGAATGAAAAAAGAAGGACTAGTTGATATGTTGTTTTGTTTTTTCACTGTAGAGTGATAACACAACTTTGTGAGATTTAAAAAAAAATCCCCCGGAAACGATGGACGTGGCATTTCTGTTTTGAAATCATAAAAAAAATAGGCCAGGATTTACTTCCACTCAAAGTGCGTCACCGCAACATAGAACTTTGAATTGATTTATTTAAATGTATATTTTGATTGTTATTTATTTCTTTGACTTAATCTGATTCACATTAAACACAGGCATGACATTTCTGTTTTGAAATCATTCAATAATAGGCCAGCATTTATTTACTTCCACTCAAAGTGCCTCACCGCAAGATTGAGTTTTGAATTATATTTATGTTTATTTATTTATTTATTCATTCATTCACTTATTCATATTTTTTTTGTACTATTATTTATTTGTTTCGCTTAATTTAATTTATATTAACCAAGTATGACATTTCTGTTTTGAAATCGTTCAATAATAGCCCAGCATGTATTTACTTCCACTCAAAGTGCCTCACCGCAAGATTGAGTTTTGAATTGTATTTATGTTTCTTTATTTATTCATTCATTCACTTATTCATATTTTTTTTTTACTATTATTTATTTGTTTCACTTAATTTAATTTATGTTAACCAAGTATGACATTTCTGTTTTGAAATCGTTCAAAAATACACCCCCATTTCTGAGCGGCGAGGCGCGTATAGCTGTAATACAGTGACAGCCAATCAGGTTGAAGCATTTCAAACAGCTGACCAAAGAGCGGAAATGATGTCACAGCCAATCCGATTTTTTCATGTATTTATTTGGATCGTGGGTTCGAATCCAGCTCACGCAGGACTGAAACCACTATTTCACTATAGCTTTGTACATTTTATAAAACAAAATTGTAAAATATAACAATACAATACAGCTTCAAAGTATTTGAAATGTGTGTCTTGCCTTTTTGGATTTTAAAGGCAAAGTATTATGAATAAATTATTAGTATTATTTATTGTATTATGTATTGTATTAAATATTATGTATTGTATTATATATTATGATTAGTATTATTACAAAGCAAAGTATTATGAATAAAGTATTAGTATTCAAATAAATAAAGTAAAATAATAATATACATGACATAGTTATATGAAAACATGAATATTATAATAATGGATTCATTAAACATGAATGGTCTCTATTAAATGGCTTTTGAAATGAAAAAAATAGACATTTTAAATTGAAGTAAAACTAAGTAATATTAAAGTACTACATGAACATTGATTGAGTTAAGGGATCATTTAAGTCACACTTAAGTTAAATGTTCAATTAAGTGTTTCCAAAACCATAGAAATGATCAAGTATTTGTCATAAGAAAAATACCATATAACACAAATAACAACTTCATTAATCAATTTGTCATTTTCTGTTGTTTTTATTAAATGCTATAAGCACTTTTTAAGATCCAAATGAATACAATAGAAAGAAAAAAATATTTTGACTATATATATAGATAGTACAATATCACACTGAAAAATAAACCAATCAAAATGTACAGTATATACACATGACTTATATTCCAAAGTATTATGAATATATTATTAATAATAAAAGAAACAGTAAAATAATATTAATATAGCATTCCATGGTTATATTAAAAGCACGAAAGGTTATATTACATGTCTTTTGAAATGTAAATGAGAGGCATTTAAATTGAACTCAAACTTAGTAATAAATAACAATTATATAAACAATTGATAGAGTGATGGAATAATAGAAGACACACTTAAGTATTTGACCAATTAAGTAGTGATTCCGAAACCATAGAAACGGTCAAATATAAGTCCTATAAAGTAGAACACGCCACTCATGAAGCTATTTGTAAATTTCCGTTGCTTTTATTAAATGCTCTTTTTAGTAAATAGAAAATGTTGATATTTACAAACAAGATTAGTAAATATTGATCCAAAATAATAAAGTAGAAGGAAAAATAAATTTCTGACAATATATACATATTACAATCTCACACTGAAAAATCAACAAATCAAACTATACAGTATATACATCAGTTAAATATTTCTAAGGGGTAAAATATTTAAAAAAATATTTTTTTTTTTCTGCCAGCCATTTCTGTCTTTCCATCTTGTAAAATGCAGACTCTTTAAACTCTCTCCAGGTCATCTTTCTGCATGTTCTGAGGTTGGTAAATGAAAAACACTTTATCAGGGCAATGAACATATTTCCCTGCTATGCCAGGAAAGCCTGTGTGAGGACTACACATGTGTATGTGAGGACTGTTTGAGCCCCGCTTCAGTTGCATTTTACAAAATCTGCACAAGCGACTAACGTGTCCAGTTCCAGGCCTTTTGCGTTTTTGATGTCCTTTCTACTCCACACGTTTCTTTGTGTCCTTATGTTCACTCTTAAAGAACACTAACGTGTGTTAGTCCTTCATCGCTGTCAGCATTAAAACCCTTTGTGGAACAGTAGAAGAACCTGACAGGGCCTCGCTGATTAAGAAAAAAAGGGGATGGAGGAACCATCTTTGGCTGTCCACAAGCAAGACAAGTCTTTGTTTTCTTCTCTGGAGTTGTTTAACATAAACTGGTGTTGAGCAGTTTGGCCAGGTGCATGACATACTGTGAAATGTGCAGGTTTGTGGCCGAATGGAGCATGCTGTTTGGATCAGTCGAGGACTTGTGGACCATTGCTGCATACTCCCGAGGATGTCCTTCTTCCCATGGTGTTTATTAAGCAAATTATCAATGGGCTCTGTGTTTGTGGTCCAGTACAAACAGTCTTCACAGGTCCAGTACGGGTCGCAGCTGAGGCCAGCACAGGCAGAGGTGTATGTATGTAGTTCCTACACAGAGGGGAAAAAGTAATTCATTTCTGCATTCTGAAAATCCTGATTGAGGCTCAACGTGGGAACCATGATATGAAAACAGTGAGGGCACAGGCAGTGTAGCAGTGGTGTCTGCAACTAGTTGAATGTTTAAGAAAATACCTTTTTAAGACCAAGTAAATACAATTTGAGGAAAAAATGAGGAAAAACACAAATATGTTCTTTATAATGTAAATGTCTGGAGAGAAACACGATGAGTTGTATTAACTTCCTTTTATTCATTTTTACAAAAGCTCACTGAAAAACTCCTGACACTATAATATGAAAATATCTTTTACTGTAGCTTCAGATCATGCTGCAAAAAAATGCTTCTTCCTCAGTATTTTTGTCTTGTTTTCCAGCGCAAATGCCTAAAGATTCTTAAATAAAGATACATTTACTGGAGATACAAAATGACATCAAATACAAAGTCTTGTTTGAAGTGATTAAAACAAGAACTGATATCTGCCATAATTGGCAAAATAGTAACCTTAATTTAAAGGGACGTTTCGATTACTCATTGACAGATAGTTGTTATTGTTTTAAGAAATAAACTCATTTAATTTATTAGATTTTTCAAGACTTCGTTTATATTTGCATCTGAATTAAACATCTTGATTGAAAGATGTTTGATATTTGTACTAGAAAACACGACAAAACAGAGGAAGAGATTCATTCACTTTTTGCTTTGTATCCATCATTTTTTGAATTTAAGACTTATTGCTCTGATTTAAAACTTTCTTAAGGCATTGATTTGTGTAACGGTAAATAAAGACATTTTAAGACTTAAAAACCCTTTTGTGTATGATGTTAATGTGTCCAATATTTACCTGTATCTGACTGAGTACCAGGAAAAGATGACAGCAAGGGCACGAGTAGTGGTCTCTACAAGAAAACACAATAGAAATTACAAAAATGTATAATTATATTACAGACACAAATAGACACACACACTACAATACTGCAGTAATCCTGCTGTTCTTGGCAGACTGAAATTAATTTACAGTTTCATGCAAATATAAAGCCCAATACAGTCAGGAAAATGGTAAATGTATTGTTGTGATTCTACTAAAATACTATGGCTAAATTATGGTTACTACAGTAAAACCATGGTCAGAAAACATTTTTAAACAGCTGAATACATGTAGTCTCATTACAACAATGAAAATAATGGTTATGTTCATTCATAATTTAGCTTGTAATCAACATATGATGTATTAATGATGACAAACAACACAGAAAGGTAAACTACAGCCATGTGCATTCATAATTTAGCTTGTAATCAACATATGATGTATTAATGATGACAAACAATACACAGAAACGAAAACTACAGCCATGTTCATTCATAACTTAGCTTGTAATCAACAGATGACGTGTTAATGATGACAAACAATAAACTGAAGCGTAAACTACAGCCATGTTCATTCATAATTTGGCATGCAAACAAACACACCTACGATGAATAACAGTAAACAAAGCCCGACCGACAAAGCAAAGTTTGGAAACTAGGTTTTCTAAAGAGATTTCAGCATTAACTCTAACCAAACATAAACTGATGTCGCATAGAGCATCTTACCTTTGATGGATGTGCTGAGAATGAGTTGAATTAAACAACCGAACCGAGGCGATCGGCGTTGTGTTGTCTTCTTCTGTGAATTCAAACTTCCCGCGGGGCGGAAACCCGGAAGAGCGCCACTTGAGCGCTGGCGGCCGAGATAATATTGCATCCTTAGTGGTTTAGCACTACCATTGAGAATGAATGGGAAACGGTTGAGGGCGTTGGGCCTGGTTAGTACTTGGATGGGAGACCGCCTGGGAATACCAGGTGCTGTAAGCTTTTGCTTTTGCTTTTCCTTCACTGGGCAGCTAACACACTTCTCCAAGCTTCTGCATTCATGCGTTCTCCTTTACCCTTTTAATCTGATTGCTGCTTCTTTTTGCCTTTTGACTTCTCTGTGACTTCTTTCTGCTTTCGGTGTGACAAAAGACAGCTCAGCCTCTTCGTTCTTCATTTCTCCTCCAGGGGGCGATAGACAGGCTTTTTTTGTCAACTACGTGGGAGATGTACCCTCTTAGATTTCAAGTTCAAATTTCAAGAATTCAACGACAAAACAAATTCTCAAGTTCACTTTCTTCTGATGTTGGTGACTGGTCAAAAATTACTTGCAAGTGAACAAATCAAAAATTCAGCTTTTTCTCGTACTTTGTTGGTACTTGGAAACAGGACAAGAGATTCATCAGCTCAAAAAAATTCAATGAAATAACCATTAAGGTAAGAGCAATTATTTATTTATTTATTTATTTTTTATTATTCTTTTTAGGCATGACCTTTCTGTTTTTTTTTTATAATTCAAAGTTAGGCCCCCATTTACTTCCACTCAGGGTGCCTCACCGCCACATTCGTTTTTGCCTTTTTCACGAATCCTCAAATATGGCCCACGAGATCCACTTTCCTACAGAGTTCAGTTCTAACCCTAATCAAACACACCCGAGCATGCTAATCAACTTCTTCAGGATCTTTAGAAAACCACAGGTAGGTGAGCTCGATCAAGGTTGAAGCTAAAGTCTGCAGCGCATTTGCCCTCCATTTCAAGATTCGAGGAACCCTGATTTATTTATTTATGAATGAAAAAAGAAGGACTAGTTGATATGTTGTTTTGTTTTTTCACTGTAGAGTGATAACACAACTTTGTGAGATTTAAAAAAAAATCCCCCGGAAACGATGGACGTGGCATTTCTGTTTTGAAATCATAAAAAAAATAGGCCAGGATTTACTTCCACTCAAAGTGCGTCACCGCAACATAGAACTTTGAATTGATTTATTTAAATGTATATTTTGATTGTTATTTATTTCTTTGACTTAATCTGATTCACATTAAACACAGGCATGACATTTCTGTTTTGAAATCATTCAATAATAGGCCAGCATTTATTTACTTCCACTCAAAGTGCCTCACCGCAAGATTGAGTTTTGAATTATATTTATGTTTATTTATTTATTTATTCATTCATTCACTTATTCATATTTTTTTTTTACTATTATTTATTTGTTTCACTTAATTTAATTTATATTAACCAAGTATGACATTTCTGTTTTGAAATCGTTCAATAATAGCCCAGCATGTATTTACTTCCACTCAAAGTGCCTCACCGCAAGATTGAGTTTTGAATTGTATTTATGTTTCTTTATTTATTCATTCATTCACTTATTCATATTTTTTTTGTACTATTATTTATTTGTTTCACTTAATTTAATTTATATTAACCAAGTATGACATTTCTGTTTTGAAATCGTTCAAAAATACACGCCCATTTACTTCCACTCAAAGTGCGTCACCGCAACATAGAACTTTGAATTGATTTATTTAAATGTATATTTAGATAGTTGTTTATTTCTTGGACTTAATTTGATTCCTATAAAAACACAGGCATGGCACCTTGTTTTTTTAAAATCTTTCAGAAATACACCCCCGGTGTGTCTTCTTTAAATAGCCGGCATTTGAGCGTTGTATTCGCTTACGGCCATACCACCCTGAGCACGCCCGATCTCGTCCGATCTCGGAAGCTAAGCAGGGTCGGGCCTGGTTATACTTGATGGGAGACCGCCTGGGAATACCAGGTGCTGGGTAAGCTTTTTGTTTTCCTTCACTGGGCAGCTAACACACTTCTCCAAGTTCTGCATCATGCGTTCTCCTTTACCCTTTTAATCTGATTGCTGCTTCTTTCTTTTTGCCTTTTGACTTCTCTGTGACTTCTTTCTGCTATCGGAGATGACAAAGATAGCAAAGCCTCTGTTCGTTTTTCATTTCTCCTCCAGGGGGCGATAGACAGGCTTTTTTTGTCAACTACGTGGGGAGAAGTACCCTCTTAGATTTCAAGTTCAAATTTCATTCAAGAATTCACGACAAACAAATTCTCAAGTTCACTTTCTTCTGATGTTGGTGACTGGTCAAAAATTACTTGCACATGAAACAAATCAA